>CM048749.1:194931827-195199327 GCA_026315105.1 Locusta migratoria
CGAGAACTCGCGTCTTTAAAAGTTACGCGATCTATCGCCTGCATAACATTTTTCTGATAGTCAAAGAACAGTTTGTAATGTCCTTAATATGTTTAAATAAGTATTTATAGTTGCGTTTATAAGAAAACACACATATTTGACTATTTAATATTGGTAAAATGCCGATTGTTTTAAAATTACTGTGAGAAAAAAGGTTAACGCGCGAGTGCTCATGGCTTAAAATTCGTTCTTCTGTTATTTGCATCTGATCCCTGATGCCTTTTCTAGCGGCGGAGTAAAACCAATTTCCTTGCATTACCCAAGTTATGATGTAAACAAAATTAGAGGGTTCACCTGAAAATCCAAATTTGCTGTTCGTATTTGTTGTTGTTTATTTTATAAAGTCAAAAAAGTATAATAACTTTTGGATCTAATTGAACTATACCTGCTTATAAATTACAGATGTAGAATTTGTTCCACACAAGATTGTCCTTTTAAAAATCCCCCTGGGCATTCTTATAATGCCTAATTCATTTTGCTTTCCATAATGTTTTGGCATGGTTTTGAAAGAATTTTGTAGATCAGTGGAGGGAAGATAATTTTCCTACGTTTATTATTTATCGTCGTGTTTGAGTGAGTTAAGGTTCCTTCAGTCCTCTGGTATAACTACTATTGCCCTGGCTTCGCCGCAGTGGAGTAGCCGAGCGGTCTAAATCGTCTCGTTGCGGAGCGCGCGGTTGCTCGCCGTGGAGGATCGAGTCCTCCCTGGGGCATGGGTGTGTGTGTGTGTGTGTGTGTTGTCTTTAGGTTAGTTTACCTAGGTTTAAGGAGTTTGTAAGCTACGGACTGATGACCACGCAGTTTGCCCCGATAGATTTACAAACATTTGAACATCTTGAGCCCAGGCTTCACGGTAGGTAATAGTCACTTCCTGCGGGCCTTTTACCTTCACTCCAGAATTTTTTTTCCTGAATGAGCTTCCTTGAGCTGTTATGAGCAAGATTGTTATTATTATTGCATTACAATTGAAAATAACACATTTTTATGAGTTAATGTACAATTCGCGCTGTGGAATCAGAAGAATGTATTTATACTACGCAGTTTGGCGAATTTTTAATAACAATCGCATAGCGTTTATCAATTTCTAACACAGTAGCGAGAAACACATACATGCTTTTATTTTACAGTGGTTATCTTTTTCGGCCACAGTAGTCCATTTACAAACCACGAACCTTGAGGTAACATGCGAGTAACTGGTTACGTAATGTAGTTAATGCAGTTCGCTTTCGCGCTAACATATGCAACAAGTACATGCAAATTCAGAGTAGTCGGATTACATATGTATCGTGTTGACTGTCCGCTGTAATACTAGTAATCCGAATGTACACGAGCTTATTGTATATGTTAACACGACAGCATTGAGTACTCGCGTTAATGAAATTGTATTGTTACCTACGTTATGTAAACAATTCAACGTGTATGATTTGAAAATGAACTGCTTTGTCCACCGCTGTATTGTAAACGGACTTGCGTTTCTTGCAACTGTGGCGGAAATCGATGAACAATGAAAGATTTTTTAAAATTAAATCAATAGTAGACCTACAAGTTCCTTGCTCAATATCATAAAGTTGGTGTTAATGTTTGTTTGATTCCTTTACCGCCCATTGACTGCACTAAATTGTGGCTAAATAAGTTAATATTTCATTATTATTTTTAAGGTTGTGAAATCATTTGCAGTATTTATACAAGTATGTTTTGACCTTTATTATACAGGAACATCTACAATCTACATCTTCAATTTGTGAATCACTCTCAAGTGCGCGGTAAATGGTATTCGTTTTTGTGGAATCATCTTCTCGTTCCCTCGATTTATATGCACTGTGTTCGTAAAAGCATGATGCAGTTTTAACAGGTCACAGAAAGGCAACGAAACAATATGGAAATGTAAAACCTCCACCAAATGAATTAAACTCTCCTCGTTTGCATATGTTAATTCAAGGTGCAGGGTTTCAAAATTGATAGCTTTGTCCGAAACCGCTAACCACAGTAAAATAAAAGGAGCTGCGTTTCTTGCAACTGTGGCGGAAATCGATAAACGATAAAAAGGTTGTTTTAATAAAACCAGTTGCCGACCTTCAACACCCTTGGGCAGCATGCTCAATATCCGAATGCTGGTGCTGTTTGAAACCTGCCCCACTCAGAGATTGAGTAAATTGTAGTATAATAAGTTAATATTTCAGTATTATATGTAAGGTTGTAAAATACGAGGCGCGTCCAGAAAGTAAGTTCCGTTTGGTAATAAAATGAAATTGTACACAGATACAGAAGAAATTTTTATTGCACAAAATTCTACAACTCTTAAACTACTTTTCCACATAACTGCCGAAATTTTGCAGGCATTTTTCATAGCGTGGCACCAGGTTTTGTATACCTTCTTCATAGAAATCTGCCGCCTGTGTCTTCAACCACGTGAACCAGTTCTTCTGTAACCAAAGTTGGACACCCACTTCGTTCTTCATCGTGCACATCACTACGCCCGCTATTGAACTATCGGACCCATCTTCTCACCATCGAATCACTCATCGCATTTGGTCCGTAAACATCGCAGATTTGCCGATAAATTTCACTTGGTTTCACTTTTCTCGCATTCAGAAACCAAATCACCTGATTTCACAGGCGGCGAGATTTTCAATCAACGTCCACATTTCAAACAAGCACAACAAAGCGTACGTAACTGACAGATATCTCCAAATGGCGCACGTTCTTCTCCCTCATACACATCGTCTACAGCGCATGTGCGGAACTGCAATCGCAGTGCTGCAGCGGTGATAAATTGAAACGAAACTTACTTTCTGGACGCGCCTCGTAATATACAGTATTTATAGAAGAACGTATTCAGTGCCGTTCGATGTGATTTCTTTCTGTAGTTTTACACACGTCCAAACGATATTGTAGATCATTCCTCATAAGTTGAAGGACAGCAGATGTAACGGAGTGAATAGCGTCTCTGATTATCTCCTTTGAAGTGTAGTTATCGATGATGTGAACTGTACGCTGCCTCACGTAAACCAACAAGAGAGAAATCTAGGGGTATCAAGTTCAGTATCGTGGTGGCTGTGCCTTAATCCACCCCTTCCTAACCGCCGCTGGCGAAATGTTGTATCCGGAAGCTCTCTAACAATGCTGGGGTAGTGTGGAGAATGCTGTCTTGTTGGAAGGTGACCCCTTCACCTTCATCTTGGATTTGTGGAACTACATACACTTGTAAAATGATTCGCGTTATGTTTTACGTCTCCGCAAAGAAATACGGGTCTATTAATTTTATGGTGCATGAGGGCATCGAAAGCATTTCCCTTAGTGGAGTTACTTTGGTACTCCGTGTACGCAAGAGGATTTTAACAGCCCATATTATGACGTTATAGCGATGAACTCGACCACAGACATGGAATGGGGTCCATGCTCTTTAGGATATGTTCATCGTTGTCAATATCATGAAGCATATGTGGTGAAAATTTAAATCTTTAAATGCCTTTAAGACGGTGGATAGCAGTCTGTAACCCATAAGACAAACCGATTTCTCGGAGACCCCCCCGCGTAGCTTCTACAATTTCGTTACTAAATGGACGCCCGCCACAACTGTTTTGGTCCAACAAACTGCCAGTTTCCTCCAACTGATGATCCCGCCGTCAAATATTATTTCTGTGATGCTTCATTTTACTCGCGACGACATTCACGCTGAACACTTGACACGATTTAAAATTTAGCAATCCACACAACACATTGAATTTTCCTCTGCACAGTGCACATGTTGACTGAAATGGCCTGAACTACTGCAGCCACTTAATTCCCATCATTTCACTGTCGCGTCATAACTTGCGAGCGCACGAAATTGAAAATTACCTAATACAAATAAGTTCAATTCTTGTTTCATTTGTTAAGGGATTCATATTTCTATCTTGTTTCGTTGTCGTTCTGTGACCAGTTAAATCTGCAACATAACTTGACATGTACACTGTACATGTTCAACATTTATACTAGCATTTCTGATTTCATCCTATTCCATTGTGTATTGAGACAGGAAAACACACGGTTTAGATTGTATGATAAAGTATCTGGATAACACTATGTAATGCGGAATGGACCAGTAGATGCGTACCTGATTGTATAATAGAAGACGTTGAATATTGTCAGTAGAGAAGTAGTACAGAAGAATGCTTCAGCCAGTAGTACTGCTGAGTTATAACGTCGACTAATCATTGAATGTTACCTGAGTCACAAATCCATCAGGTCATTTAAACCGTTTTAATGCTCCCCAAGTCGACATGACTATAAAGCGTAAATGTTAATACACAATCTCTAATAAACTAACAAGGAACCACGTGGAATCGGATTTTAGAATTTCTTCATATTTATGGTAAGTGAAGTTCAGAACTAAATTAACAATCAGCCAAAGCCATTAGACGCAACTCTTCAAATTTTCTCTAGAAAATCGACTTTGAAGTTCTGCAAAGTACACGTAAGTACCAATACGTCAGGGAGTTGCAGCATCGGTGTAGCTCAGGTGGTAGCGTCATGGTCTTACAATCAAAGGTTCTTTGGTTCGAATCCCTCTGTGAGAAACATTGTCTCGTTTCCGAATAAAACATTTTGGGAACTCTAATACCACGTGTTGTGTCAGTTTTTGTTTGTGTGTATGTATACGAGCTCAAAACCGTGTGATCAGTGTTGTAGCTCTTCAGAAACAGAACAATCAAAGACTACCGTCGTCAACTAATAGTGAAGTCAATACTGTTTTTTTTTTTTAAATTGAAACCATAATTATTAACAACCTTTTATAAAATACAGAAAATAGCAAATAAACAAAAATATGTGCACTTTTCGTAAAAATTACCATTGGATATTAAAATTGTGTAAGTATTTAAAAAAGATATATATATATATATATATATATATATATATATATATATATATATATATTCAAACCACCGACCCTAAGGTTGTTGGGCCAGAACGCTACCACCTTACCTGCACCGACAGCTGCTACGTTTAGTATAATCATTGCTACTTACACTTCACTGCAAAACTGCGAAGTTGATTTTATCAAAAAATTTTGAGAGTTGCGTCGAATGGCTTCGGCTGATTGTTACTTGCATTCTGAACTTCACGTACCATAAATATCAAAAAATTCTCAAATCCGATACCCATGTGGTGCCGTTGAAGAATGTGAAGAGTAGTGGATAGCCGTGGAAGGAGTCATTAGAGTTCAGTAGTGAAGCCAGTAGTAAACTAGCATAATGACTGCGATCAGCAGTGTCTCAGGTCACATAGTTATGTGGTCAGTGCTAAATGACGCATAATGTGCTGCCAAGCGATGCACCTAATGGATAGTACACGGCTGGGAACGAGTGGTTTAAAGTGATGAATCGCACTGTCACAAACTGGTAGAAGGGTCTGTTAGGCAAATGCATGCCATAATGTTTAGTTTCAATAGTGAAGTTCTTGTTATGGTATGGGTGTGTTTATAGTGGTTAGTGTATTGAGGTTAATAAATTGCTAAATGAAGAAGATTATGAAAACATTTTACAGCATTGTATATCAAATAATATTCATTTCGGAAATGAAGGTCATATAAATATGACAATTCTCCCGGTCATTATGCATCAACTGAGAGTCAACGGTATTGTTGACTGTACAATCCTAACATGGGCAGTGCTGCATAGAGTCCCATCCTGTAAAAATACTGCCTAAAGAGAAGACCTGAGCCAACACCACGTTGACAGAAGGCCTCACAGAAGCGCATGTTGTATTCTACCGCACGCTGGTTGCGAGGGGTTACCCCCTTCCCACAAGTGTCACTGTCCTCCTTCATGGATTCGACAAGTTTAAGTACAATTTACTGACAGACTACCTCAAAGTTACCGGCATACAGCTATAATTTTAGAGCTAGTGTATCTAACTTGAACATGCACAGCGTGAAACTGCATAAGTAATTTTATATTATATTTTGACTTTTATTTGTCTTTTCACCTCTCATATGGTCCTATGCTGTTTTCACTTTCGTTGTATTATATGTCACTCGTACTTTTAAATATGTATTGTTTTATGTCTTGTCATATGATTTTTCTACTTTTATTCTAAGGCTGTATGATGTGAGATACTTATTAATATTGTGCTATACATTGTAAGAATCTCAATTCAATTGTAATGTTGTCACCGTAATACCCGCTGGCTGTATGGTCACTGTAACCAAAAGCCATAATAAAGAATAAAAAAAAAAAAAAAGTCACGTCACACCTAGCAGGCCTAGTGGCAGCTGACTGGCTGGCTGCTGGGGCACAGCCCTCTGCCTCATAGCGGCCAGTCAATCAGCTGGCGGTCGCGGCCTGGTCAGTGTGACGTGACACGGGCTCTTATGAGGCCTTCTGTCTATGCGGTGTTGGCTGACCGCTGTCGCGTCGCATCACACAGACAGAGAGCGCTAGCTGAGTGGCTAGCCACTATGACGCACTAGGCTGTGCCCCAGCGACCAGCCAGTCAACTACGCGATTGCGCCCTATTCTGTGTGACGCGACACGACGGCGCTCAGTCGTACTCCTTAGCTGCTGTTGCAGAAACCCAGTGATACACCTTTCGGATGAGATGAAACGTCGCTACAGACTTCAGCGTCTAACATCACTGCTTTCCATGGTTGCACCTGTTGGCTGTACTTCCTCCAGTCACCCCACTGCAGTTTTCCTTACTAAAGTTCAAGCCGTTATGATCGCAAAGGGTAGACTTGTCTCATATTAATGTTCACTAATAGGTGTCTGGACAGTTTTTTTATCACATTATGTATACTGGCAGCATAATTGTCGCAAAGCCGCGGCGGAGCGGCCGAGCGCATTGAGGCACTATGCTACGATGCGCTCGGCCGTTCCTCGTACGGGGTTCGAATCCCTCCTCGGGCATGGATGTTTGCTGATGTTTGCTCAAAGCACAGCTTGTTAGTAAAGCCTGGGGGCAATGTCGGCACAACTTTGCACAGCTTAGCCCTTAGCCGGCGACAGCGTTCTTAGTACGAGTGACTTTACAACGGAGAGTGTCCATTCAGAATTTCCAACGCTCCATTCTTCGCAAGACCCATAGTCACTTGAAACAGTCATCCCGCTGCGTCCATGGGCCCGCGGAGAGATGGATTGTGCAGCTTACTCGTCAGTGTACAGTTGGGTGTGAGTCTCATAGCGAGAATTGCCGTTTCGGGGAAACCCCCAGTGGCATCCTTCAGGTTGCTTGGCGTTAAACAGACAGGTGTTCCACGCCTGTGGGAAAAGTAAGCGCCGGCCGCGGTGGCCGAGGTGACTGAGGCGCTCCAGTCACGGTCAGCTCGGCCACTACGGTCGGGGGTTCGAATCCCCCCTCGGGCATGGATATTTGTGCCGTCCTAGTTCGTAAGTAGTTCATAAGTAGTTTGTAAGTTTAGGGACTGATGACCCCGCAGTTAAGTCCCATAAGATTTACAAACATTTGAACATTTGAAAAGTAAGCGTAAACACTTGCTTCGCGGGCAAAACGCGAGAGTAATTTCATCGGCCGAAAACAGCGTAGTAACAGTATTACACCGGGCGGACCGCAAGGAAGCGCGTTTACGAGTCGGGATTGACCGGTTTTTAACGCCAACCAGGTGATTGGTTGCTCCGAATGTGGGGGTGACAGTCACGGTTCCTCGTGGACGGAAAGCAGGGAGGAGGCAGCTTCTAGACTTCAACTTGGAAGCTAGAATGAGGAGTTCCAGTTTAGAGTCTGGAGAGCGAACATGTCTTTACCTTCTTTTGGTCTCTGTAGTGGGAGACAGTCGTGCTTGTTAGTTTCAACTTGGCTGCCGCACAACGATCATCATGACTCGAGACAACCCGCAGTAGCAGCGTCACGATGTGCCGCCGAGACGGTAACGTATCAGCAGCCACGGCTCGTAATTACAACCTGTCGATAACGGTTTGTTGCCAAGTACCTAGTAAATGCATGTTCAAATCAGTACTGTCGGACCATCTCTCAGAACATGGTATGGCGAGTTGCTTCGCATCACCCCCATATCCCCACTTTGCCATTTGCGGGTTTATCACATAACAATTCTATGTCAAAATATATTGTTTGGTAATAATTTACATTCATGTTGCTTTAGTGCTAATAAATGTGTTTTACAGTCTCATTTTAAGACCCACTCATTGATTTAGTTAGCTTATAAGTATTTGGATAGGGAGGATTAATTATTTGATGAGCACCCACTGTGTTGAATTCTATCTCTGAGTTCGAGTTAGGACAGCTCCATTCATGTATTTACATATTAGATTCTATTACTTAATTTCTCGTATTCAGATTCGTATTCGTTGCCAACATCACTTTTAACAATTACACAGGCCAGTTGCCCGTGACACTGCTTGCTATGCATTCACACACATTTTTTTAAATATACCCATTCCAAGGTTTCTTGTTCATAGAGTGCTGCACTCAGGAAAGGTAACGAGATCGGTGAGGCTAGGAAAGATATCGTCATACAAAACATCGCGAAGTGTTGTAAGCGGTGGCATACCCAGGATCGTGGTCTGGTGGGGGCTGAGGTCAATCCGAGCTGACATGATTTCTATTAAATAAATAAATAAAATAAAATAAAAGGCGCCGTACAGTATTGCGCCTTTACTCATATTGGGGAATTGATCCCTTTCTATTTTATTTCCCATCTATCTCTAAGCATGGTCTGGAGGGGGGGCTGCAGCCCGACAGCCCCCCCCCCCCCCCCATGGATACGCCACTGGTTGTAAAGGCTTCAGGTCAGCACTCTGTGCTGACCAGTCCGTTATGGGGATGTTATTGTCGTTTAACCACTCTGCCACAGGCTTTGCATTATGGGCAGGTGCTCGATCGTATTGAAAGATGCAATCGCCATTCCTGAATTGCTCTTCGACAGTGGGAAACAAGAAGGTGCTTAAAACATCAATGTAGGACTGTGCCGTGATAATGCCACGCAAAACAAGGGGTGCAAGTTCCCTCCATAAAAAACACGAACGCACCATAACACCACCGCCTCCGAATTTTGGTACCACACACACTGGCAGATGACGTACCAAGCGTTTTCCACAACCACATCCTGCCATCGAATCGCCACATTTGTGTGCCGTGATTCGTCATTCCACGCAACGTTTTTACACTGTTCAATCGTCCAATGTATACGCTCCTTACACCAAGCGAGGCGTAGTTTGTCGTTGACATGCATGATATGTGGCTTATGGGTAGCCGCTCGACCAGTTTTCTCACCTCCCGCCTGTCATAGTCCTTGGAGTTGATCCCGATGCAGTTCAAATTCCTGTATGATGGCCTGGAAAGGTGCCTACCTATTACACTCAACCTCTCAACAGTTGGCAGTCTCTGTCAGTCAATAGAGGAGGTCGAACTGTGCGCTTTCGAGTTTACGTGTCCTTTCACGTTTCCACATCATATCAGAAACAGTGTACCTAGAGATGTTTAGGAGTCTGTCAGACATCTCGTACAAGTTACATCCAATCATGTGACCACGTTCGAAGTCCGTGAGTTCGGCGGATAGCCCCATTCTGCTCTCTCACGATGTCTAATTACTACTGAGGTCACTGACCTAGTGGCAGCAAAATGCACCTAATATTCTCTTTGGTACTGTTGATCACATAGTGTACGTACTTCCGAATCCAGTATTTTACTACTCCGTCACCTCGCTTGGTGTAATAAGACGCATCTAAGAAGTGCATCTAAGGTCGGCATACTTCGCAAACTGCGAACAAATAATTGATTATTTAATATACGAGGGTTGGAACTTAAATAGTGGTAACACTGTCGTGGAGACATTATGCAAAGAAATCTACTATTGTCGCTGATGGCACACGTTGTTCAAATACCTACCTTACTTCCGAGCAAATGGACTCGCCCGTCCCACATCACCGGAGTACACACAATCGAGGGAAACACAGTCACTTGTGAGCAAACGGTCTAACGTAACCGTGTCACTATGTTTTCGAAACAGGAACAACGGATCTTGATCAAGATTGAATGTGTCAGAGGTCGTACAGCACGACAGTATTATCAAGGTCTTCAAGAGACGTGTGGGGAATCGGCATTTCCGTACAGAACAGTGGCACGTTGGGTAAAAGCCTTAAACGAAGGTTGGCAAGCTGCGGCAGGCGTGCATCGGAAATGTCGTCCTAGCGTCGCTGAAGAAATGCATACTGTTGCCGAAGATGAAGGAACCACTTCGTGGCATTCGCTTCTGAACTGTTCCCGAGATTCGACAGGCAGTAGACCGCTCCATTCGCACCACCAACAGAATAGGCTCTGCTAATGGTAAACTACGAATTTCACATCGCTTGCAACGGCTTATTCACAACGCTGGTGACCACGGTGAAGAACAGGAACAGTTGCAAACGTCTAACGCTTTTGTATCGAGTGTGAATAAATAGTTGCCACTATTTAAATTCAAACCCTTTTATGCAGCTGTAGACCATTGTCCACTTCTGTTCCTTTGAAAAACACGTTTCATGGTAAGTGTGGAACACGAAATGCGTTGGCGGCCGAGAATTCTGAAGTGCCTACCATTCGAGAGCCAATAGTCACAATAACTGTGGCATGATTTACTAACAATTGTCATTGACATCTGACATCCATTGGTCGAAAGTCCATACTCAATAGTCCAGTTTAGTGTCATATGACGTCCGACAACATGTTTTCTTGTAATGGTAATTAGTGTCAAAGATGAGTAAACTTTGACTTCCCCTTATATTCCCTGCTTCTGAAGCTCCCTAAACATTGTTCGGTGCTGGAATTCAGTTAAGCAGTGACTTTTGTAGCTGTGGTCCTGATTGTTTTCGTTTTCGTCATCCACATCATTCGACACGCACAAGATCGCACAGAAACAACACAGTCGGCGTTATGACTTAGCAGAGATATTACCTCGTTTTCTTTACATGCGGTATAAATCTTTGATACGGCGCCTCTTGAAACAAAACACTTCGGTGGCCCTCGATTCTGAAGCTCCCATCATACGAACACCAGTAATTTATCCGCGTTCGAAAAACTCGGACATGATGCTCTGGCAATTGCCAATAGAAGCTGCTTCGGCCGTCTACATGCTTGAATATAGAAGTATTTGGTATCTTTGTGTTCATCCTATTCATCATTTTGTATGTGCAGCCCTTACAATTTTAGTATTTGCAGTCTAAATGTTTTCCTCCTTTAGGCGTCGTCCTGGTAGGTCCCAGGAGGGTGTGTGCAAATTAAATCAAATATTCAAATATTTGTAAATCTGTGGTACTTATTACTGTGGTTATCAGTTCCCAAGCTTAGAAACTACTTAAACTAACCTAAGGACAACACACACACACACACACACAGACTCGATCACACATCCATGCCCGAGGGAGGATTGGAACCTCCGATGGGGAGCTTCCGCACGCTCTGCAGAAGGGCGCCTTAGAGCGCTCGGCCATTCCATCGTGGCCGCACGTAATTCACGTAAATTCGAAGAGGGGGGGCGATAAGCTAAGTGGGCAAATTGAAACACATCGCAGATATATTTCCATGTGGTTCATATTTGGCGAATTTGGGGGGGGGGGGGGGTTGTTGGCGGACTAACACAAACACATCAGTTGAATCTCGCTACTGTGTTGCCAGTATACGGTACTTCTCAGCCGTCGTTTTGCCTTGCACGATTTCTGCTGGAACCACAGATTCCGGTGTTGGTGGCTACCAGAGCACAATTCAGCATTCGCGAGATTGTCTTCGTCTCGCTATACAGATAATACAGATGTGTGGGATTCGCAACCTACTATCGGCATGATGAAGGAAGTGTCTGGATTCATCATATCATGCAACGCTTGCTACTGTGACAATTTTCAGTGACGATGGTCATTTGTCCATTTTAGTCGTAGCTGCCGATGCGATGGTGTTAACTTTGGCACCTGCATAAGTCGGCGGCTTTGGAGGCCTGTCGTTGCAATACACCGCATGTTCAGACACACTTAGCATAAAATTATGGCGTTAGTTCCGCCTCAGTTCGCCGTATGCCCTGTTTTATCAGTCCGCCCAGCCTTTCGTGTCCGACCTTTTTTGACCCTGGATTCGCTACTTGTTGTACACACTCACCACAGCACTCTTCGAACATTATGACAAGTCGTGCAGTTTCCGAAATGCTGGTACCGAACCTCCGGGCTACCACATTCTGTCCTTGATCAAGCACAGATAGATCGCGAGTTTTCGCCATTCTACACCCTAACAGCGCGCTTCTAATACTACGCACACCATGCGTGTGTGTGACTAGCAGTCATTCCGCTGCAGGTGAGGCTGCTATCGCTTGGTAGCGTTTAGTATCGGTGGTAGGTAGATGATCATAATCTGGACGATCAGTGTAACTGCAAATAAGTGACACTCGTTACTCTCGATTTTTTTATGAAACATTAAATCCTGGATTACATTCAGATGAAGCTTGCAGAATTTAAATATTAATTTTATAGCACGTGGAAGTATGGGAGAGGTTGTTAGTATTGGCGTGACAGCTTTCATTTCATTCCTTAGCGGTCACTGAATTTATTACTATTAATTTCAAATATGCTAATTGTAAAACGTGTGATGTAGAATAGCAGATTAGATGTGACCGGTTGCCTAAGTCAGCCAGAACATGATGTATGCTAGTGGCTCTACGGTGTTACCTAGTTTTCTAGGCAATTGTGATGATATATAACATTCTTAGCGCTTAGCGACACCACAACTTCCTGCTCAGTGGCTCATGAAATTTTCTTTGGGTACTGGTAAAGAGTAGTTATAGAAAAAACTATATTACTGTTCTAAATGTTGAAGTTTCACTTACAAGATAATCAACAGTCATGTATGCCGAGGATATACTGTTTTCAGGATGTGATGAGGATTATACAACGACTTTCAGATTTTTTGTGAATAATTTATTTACATTAAATAAATAACGAACACTAGAAGTTCAGTTAATACTGCAAAGACGTTAATTATAATATTTGCATACAACAATATCCATAATCGTAACAACATGCGATTACATTAAGTTACACCCTGGTAACAGCGGTCCCGCCATTGAATGGCTAGTACTGCCTCGGCCAGTTCTGCATGACCACAAGTTAACACATGGCACGGTTTTACCCGCCCTTCGCTACCAGTAAATTTTAAGTATGACTACCGAAACTGCGCTCACTGTTTGAATCATTTTAACGAGAACGTGAACGACAGGATGTGTTCAATATTTTAAACATCCGACGTGAACGCTGGGGAGTGGCTAAACGGCAGACAGGTTTATATATATATAAAAAAAATTTAAGCACCTGATTATGCATCTACGCATGCTTTTTAAATAAGAGCTTGTTGCAAAATCAAATGTTTGTATAGTTTATGGGACTTAACTACGAGGTCATCAGTCCCTAAACTTACAAACTACTTATGGACTAGCTTATACTAATGATGGCACAAATATCCATGCCCGAGGGGGATTCGAACCCCCGACCGTAGTGGCCGTGCAGACCGTGACTGGAGCGCCTCAGTCCCCTCGGCCACCGCGGCCGGCAGCTTGTTGCAGTCAGAACCGATTTAATCTCCACAATGACAACATTTGGCTGCGGATTGTAAAGAGTCGAGACCCCTTTATGCTGATATTCACGGAGCCAAAGTGTCGAGTGCAAGTGTGTATCGATAGTGACGAGAGCGCGCCATCCCATAACTGTACAAACATTGTGTGTCGTGACCTGTTATGGCGGCAAACTAATGTGCTAGAATGTTCGGCTGATTTGTGTGTCCCCAACCCATAAGCGTACACCGACTGTGAGAAGTGTTTCTACTAAATGTGGTGAATATCAAGAATCCTATTTCGTAACGACCGCGCCGGTAATATTTGAATACGTGTAACGTGCATGGTGCTACTAAGCAGTGACTACAAGCTAATGCTGCATTGTATGAAGATTAGTTAATATTTAGAACTGTGAGTCGAAGGCCGTGACAGTTTCTTTATTTATCAATATTTGACTTTCTACCAATACAAATCTACTTGTGAATTATTGTGAAAAACCTGAACTAACGACTTTGGTATAGTTTTGGAGCCATCACTAGATAGTAACAGTTCGTGCTAATATTTCAAAGCAAATGGTCAAATGTTTGTAAATCTATCGGACCAAACTGCGTGGTCATCAGTCCGTAGCTTACAAACTATTTAAACTAAGGTAAACTAACCTACGGACAAACACACACACCCATGCCCTACGGAGGACTCGAACCTCCGACGGCGAGCAACCGCGCGCTCCGCAGCGAGGAGTCTTAGACGGCTCGTCTACTCCACCGCGGTACTAATATTTCAGCCGATCAGCTTTTGTCTATTAGGCAACGGTCATTCTAAAGTAATCAAAACTTCCGGGCTGAGAGGCCTCTCAGTCCGAAAGTTTTAATTACTGAAGACGCCGGCCGTGAAAGGAAGAAAGCTTGGAATTTAACGTCCCGTCGACAGCGTGGTCATTAGAGACGGAGCTTACGCTCGGAAGGTTTGGGTAAGGATGTGGAAGGAAATCGGCCGAGCCCTTTCAAAGGAACCATCCCGGCATTTGCCTGGAGTGATTTAGGGAAATCACAGAAAACCTAAATCTGGATGGCCGGAGATGGATTTGAACCACCATCCTTCCGAATGCGAGTCCAGTGTGGCCGTGAAAGCCTACACTTTATGGTCATTCTAAAGATTTTGGTGGCAAGAGTAGCGAAAATCCTATGGGAACGTACAGGATGCCCGCATTTCAAGGTAACATTAATATGAGCTGTATTTCCTCCCAGTCTTCCCAATAACGTTATTCTGATGTTTTGCCTTGTTATTTAATAATTCTTGAAGTATGACATCATTATCATATGCTGTTTCGATTAAGAAGAACACAAACAGCCTAATTCAATACTATTAAGGTAAAAACTAACGGTAAACAAATGCCAGAACGGGACAGAACACGTAACAAACAAACGACGAGCAAAAGCGAAATCAGCGATGAAGTGGGTAACTGAAACTAAAAAAAAAAAAAAAAAAGCTTACATTTTTTTGTCTTAAACGCAAAAATATCGCGCATTCTGTGTGACGTATTACTAGGGCGGATGCTTTTTCTAGTTTTACTTGTTCAAATGTTCAAATGTTTGTAGAGTCTACCGGACTTAAATCAAATGTTCAAATGTTTGTATAGTCTATGGGACTTAACTACGTGGTCATCAGTCCCTAAACTTACAAACTACTTATGAACTACTTACGAACTAGGACGGCACAAATATCCATGCCCGAGGGGGGATTCGAGCCCCCGACCGTAGTGGCCGTGCAGACCGTGACTGGAGCGCCTCAGTCCCCGCGGCCACCGCGGCCGGTAAGTCAGTTTTATATACAGACAAATACCCAGGAAGGCGATTGGTTTTATATTTATGCAAGTACCAATGCCACCTGTAAGCTGATACCTGAATTACAACAGTGATATTTAGAGTACCTCCCGTTTTAAATTTAACAGCGGTGGGATCTGGAACCAGTTGCTATAATAGACAAATATTTAACAGTAGGTTTTGTTCTGTCGTGAAACGAGGTATTGAGCAAGGTGCTTGTTTTGTTTTTAATTGTGTAAATGTCTCACAGTTACTTTTAAAATGATGTAGAATGTTTATGGTAGCGAATCAATGACGAGCACAAAGACGGGTAACAGCAATGATAACCGCCGATTTTACGACTGGAGAACACCTGGCTATTTTTGAAGGGCACTGCAGAGAGGAAACACTGGGCACAGATATTTATTCCCTCGGTTTTGAATGGAAACAGAAATAATAACACAACAAACTAGTATGCAGCAGTGCTATCATACATCTAAAGATGATAAACAGCGTAAATATCAATGGTGAATATCAGTAACCAACGGGTTTTTTAACAAGAGGGAGAGAGTGCAGAATTCCACACAAAATTTAAGCAAAAACCTCTATTTATTTACAAGTTTTTTTCGCTATTATAATTCCAACTGTTTTCTTAATAACACTGTTCCTATGGCTGGAAGTGCATGCCGGAATCTCCGGGTCGTAACACGATTATCGAAACAGGAACAATGGGGTTGGATCAAGATTGTATGTGCCAGAGGTCGTACAGCACGACAGTATCATGAAGGTCTTCAAGAGGCGTCCGGGTAATCAGCATTGCCGTACAGAACAGTGGCATGTTCAGTAAAAGCCTTCAACCAAGGTCGGCAGACATACACCGAGCAGGTCGTCCTATCGTTTTAGGGGAATCACCTACGACCAGCTTTGTGAAAGAAGCGGCAATACTCTCTGGGCAAGCCGCCCATCGTTTCCCTCGACAATGCATGGGCGCATACAGCGCAAGCTGTGGCTGCTCTATTCGCTCGATGGGACTGGGAAGAACTGTACCATCCACCATACTTCAGGGGTTTAAGTCCCTGTGACTTTGATTTGATACCGAAGATGAAAGAACCACTTCGTGGCATTCGATTCATAACTATTCTAGAGATTCAACAGCCAGTAGACCGCTCCATTCGCCCCATCAACAGGCTCTGCGCCGCGGCGGATTAGCCGTGCGCCGTGCTGCGGTGCGCGCGGCCCTTCGCCTGCGGAAGTTCGAGTCCATCCTCGGGCATGGGTGTTTGTGTTGTCCTTAGGTCAGTTTACCTTAGTTTGAGTAGTTTGTAAGCTACGGCTTAATATGTTCAAATGTTTGTAAATCTATCGGACCAAACTGCGTGGTCATCAGTCCGTAGATTACAAACTACTTAAACCTAGGTAAACTAACCTAAGGAGAAACACACACACCCATGCCTTAGGGAGGACTCGAACCTCCACTGCGAGCAACCGCGCGCTCCGCAGCGAGACGCTTTAGACCGCTCGGCTACTCCACCACGGCTCGGCGTAATAACCCCACAGTTTTGTCCGATAGATTTACAAACATTTGAACAAGCTCGGCACGGGATACTAAGCTTTTCAAATCTTTGGCAACGGGTTCTACAAAACGCTGGTGACTATCGTTTATATATATAAACGATAGTATAGACGAACTGCAGTGAAAAGTGCCATGTAACATTTGTCAAATTTTGGTTGAATAGAGAGATACAGCTCTTCTATGTAACCCAAAGAAAGTAAACGCAAATGAGGACATTTTCACTGATTCTTCCATCAGTTCTTGGTACAACATAGTCATAATTATAAGTATCTCCTGAAAGTTAATTACTATTATTTTAGGTAACCGGTTTAGTCTGTAGATGGCCTTGTAAGCCGAAATCATAAAAATAAACTTGTAGCACGTACACAAAATTGAGCTTTTAATTCAATATGGTAATCTTCTACCTAGAAACGACGGAAGAAACATCGAAAATATCCTGATTTGCCTTTTCTTTAAGTACGTTTGGGTTACATACAAGCCGGCCGCGGTGGCCGAGGGGACTAAGGCGCTCCAGTCACGGTCTGCACGGCCACTACGGTTGGGGGTTCGAATCCCCCCTCGGGCATGGATATTTGTGCCGTCCTAGTTCGTAAGTAGTTCATAAGTCGTTTGTAGGTTTATGGACTGATGACCCCGTAGTTATATCGATGTTATGCCGAAAACTGAGAAAGTTTTATTACTGAACAGCTTTTCTAAATCGTCATTCTCTAATCCCAAGTGCCTTCTGTAATGTGATGGCCTATCTGTAAAGTGGCATGCATAGATTACCTTATGAGGTTAAATACTACAGTCAATTATGTTACACAATTCTAATAATATAAAATATTATTATGATGTGTACAGAGTATCCAACAATACCTTAAAACGCATGGAAATCGACCGTGTATTGATATGGGAGCACTTGAGTTGTAAGGTCGACTGAATCAGTTTACCAGTTGATACGTATCTAAAAATATGAATCGTACTTAATTTAACACAAAATTACTCCGTCTTCAAGTCCTCGTACATTACTAGTTGCGCCGGTGCGGCCGATCGCATTGCGGCGCTGTGCTACGATGCGCGAGGCCCTTCCCCGATGGGGGTTCGAATCCCCCCTCAGCATGGATGTTTGTGCCGTCTTTAGTATAAGCTAGTTTATAAGTAGTTTGTAGGTTTAGGGACTGATGACCCCGCAGTTCCCATAAGGTTTACAAAAATTTCATTTTGAACATTACTAGTTCTGATACTGTCATTGGTTCCCAATTCCAGTCATGGTTTATTCCAACGAGGAAACTATTGAAATGATGCAAATACTGGGAGAGCGCCGGAATGTTGCTGCCGCAGCAGAACGATTACTTAAAGAGTGTTTCACCCAAATTTCCTCGTTCACGCGTTCGTAGTTATGGTTTTGTGTGTAGTCACAACATAATAAAGGCAGACACATACATAGATGAGTCCGTAATACATGCTCTGTCGATATCATTGCCTCTCATGTTGCCCCAACGACAGTTTGAGACCGTTTATGAGGAAATTGCATAAATTAGAAAGTACAACGCGATCCTACCAGTAAAATATTACTGATACTCGCGCCCTACTACAGGTGTAGATGTGAACTATATGTTAGATTTACGCAATTATAATTACTTTAACAAAGGTTTCTGACAGCGTTTATTGAAAAATATAATGACAATTCATCAGTGAATTGAGTACAATTTCACTCCTACGAAATTCGTACTTGTTATTTTGTTTCTGTGTTAAAACGTCAGTTTTCGAATAATGCAACGTTTTCCCTAAGTATACGATCAATGATGGATTAATATTCTAAGCACGGTTTCGTGCAGGTCTACGCCTTCGGGTCGAGAGGTGTCCTTTGTCAGTGGCTTCGCTTTGGGCTTGCACTGCACGAAGGATCACCACCAGTCTCCCAATATAATTTATTAGTTTACGTGTAGCTGATGCATGCGGCAATCAATCTCTTTCTGTCTCATGAATGGCTGCAAGCACTAGCTAAGCTCTCCGTGGCGAAAGACTTCTTATGCAGCATCATAGACTTCAATCAGTAACAACTTCACAGAGTCTCTGGCTCTTAAGGGGAGGAGAATCGATTTTTAATACATACATTCATAGTAAGAAAAGCATATTTCCATATAGCATTCTTTTTGATATTCATTTATAGCCGTTTTCATGTTACTCATTTAGAACTTTGTACACCGGCTTCCAATGTACAATCCGATCTCAATCGATTTTTGCAGTCGAATTTGCTGGTTAAAAATCGAAAATAAATTGCACTTCCACCTCACAGTATTATACGAGGAAAAAATACGGGAGAAATCATTATATAAATGCGCCAACACGAAAATTGAGCAGTGGTGGAGTGACCGAACATTCCAAGGCGCCTAGCCGCGGAGCGCACCATGATCACCGTCGGAGGTTCGAATCCCCTCTCGGGCATGAGTGTATATGTTGTCCTTAGCTTAATTTACGTTAAATAGGGACTGATGACCAGAGTAGTTAACTACCATAGATTTACAAACATTTGAACAAAAATTGAAGTAGCGAATTGACAGACCGGAGAGTGAAAATTACATAATTCGAAAGGGGCTTTGCCATTGATGTACAAAGACAAAAACAAAAACCGAATATTGAAATCTTTGTAAATCCTTTGGACCATACTGCTGTGGTCATCAGTCGTTAGACTAACACACTACTTAAACTAACTTACACTAAGGAGAAGGCACACTCAGTAAACAAAAATCATGTGTGTATGCAGCCATTAAGAGTGTTTAAAGGACGAAGAAGGGGGGAGGGGTATTACACGATGACCTGCCGCGAGGTGTACTGGCCTTCACGGGAGCCATCTAGCGGTAGGATGGGTGGAACTACAAGGTCGACCATGTTGTCAGTAGTGGAAATCAATTTTCGTGTTCATGTATTTATATAAAACCAAGTAATCACGTTACTTTGTTACTGCGAAATTTTGAAGGACCACTTTTCAATCTTAATTATACAAGGAGACTAATGAAATTTATACAATTAGAGAGGGGCTTCGCCCTAGGTGTGCACATGACAAAAATCATGTTTTACGGAGCTGTTACGAGCGGTTAAAGGATGTGGATGTATTCATATCTAAAAGGGGTACAAGACGACAATACGGCGCAAAACATACAGGTCTAACACGGCACCTACCTGGCGGTAGAATGGGTGGAACTACAAAGTCGATCGTGTTGTCTGCAGTGGAAATCGAAATTTCTCGATAAAAGAGTAAGGTCATTTTTAGCATTGCTATTTCACGTATTATCCTGAAAGAATAGCTTTGTGGTAAGTTTGCGAACTAAACTGATGTTTTAAAGCATTATACCAGTTCGCTACCATCCAAAAGGAAACAATGTTTTCCAAACTCACTTCTGGTAAGTTCCTTACTTTTAATTATTTCATTTTTAATGGCTACCACTATCTAGTGGCCGCGGTGGCCGAGGGGACTGAGGCGCTTCAGTCACGGTCTGCACGGCCACTACGGTCGGGGGTTCGAATCCCCCCTCGGGCATGGATATTTGTGCCGTCCTTAGGATAAGCTAGTTGTTAAGTAGTTTGTAAGTTTAGGGACTGATAACCCCGTAGTTAAGTCCCATAAGCTTAACAAACATTTTGAACATCTACTATTATATAGAAATGCAGGATTCAGGTAGGAACTAAAAATCTGCACACCAATAAATTCGAATTGCATTTTAAAAGCCGCGGTGGAGTAGCCGAGCGGTCTAAGGCGCCTCGCTGCGGAGTGCAAGGTTGCTCGCCGTCGGAGGTTCGAGTCCTCCATGGGGCATGCGTGTGTGTGTCTTTGTCCTTAGGTTAGTTTACCTTAGTTTAAGTAGTTTGTAAGCTACGGACTGATGACCACGCAGTTTGGTCCGATAGCTTAACAAACATTTGAACATTTGATTTGAACATTTTAAAAATGTTGAGTTTCGTTACGTTCTAAAGACAGTTGGCCGAATTTTGACCACAGTCAGTAGTATTATTATTAATAGAACAAATATTGACGCGTGCAAATGTGTAGGACGTGTGTTTTGTTGTGATTAGTATACGGATAAGGACTATGGTACTGTTGACTGAAAAAGGTAATGATAATGTTCAAATATATGTAAATATATGGGACTTACATCACCTGGTCATCAGTCCCTAGGCTCACAAATTACTTAAAGTAACTTATGCTAAGGATAACAAATACAGCCATGCCCGATGGAGGACTGAAACCTCCGACGGCGAGCAGCGGCGCACTTCGCAGCAAGGCGCCTTAGAGCGCTCGGCCGTATTTGAATGTTATTTTGTAAACAGTAATACGTTGTCCAAGTAAATACTTTAGCCGTAATTCGAGATATATTCTTTGAAAATAAGTCGATATTTTTGAAGAGTGGTAGATATCTGCGATCAAATGACTATTCTTTATGGCAGGATGGTGACATATTCATAGGTAAAAGCGTTTCGTTTCTGACGAATGTCAGTGTAAATGTCATTGTGCCGACTGTCACCGATGCTACACAGTATCTTCAGCAAAGTACAATCGAGAACCAGCCCCTACATGGGTGTGACATTTTTTTTTAATTATTCAAAATTGAACGCAATTCATTCGTCGACAAAATAGATTTCATAACATTTAAAGTACCTAGCAGTCAAAGCTACATAAAGAGTCAAAACTGTCACACCCATGTAACGACTAGTTCTCGATGTACTTTTTCCATTCACCATTTCGTAGCTATTTGTACTAGTTATGCTAATATCAGATTTCTTTCCGTTACTATGAAACTTAATTCCACAAAGCAAACAATATCATATTTCGTTTACTGTAATATATATATTACATTCAAACATACGACTCACGTGCCACGGTGGGGTGGTCGAGCGTTCTACGGTTTGTAACTGTGGAACGCGCACTGGTCTCCGTCGCGGAGGCTCGAGTTCTCCCACGTGCATGGGTGTATTTGTTGTCCTTGGCCTAAGTTTAAGTAGTTTGTAAGCCCAGGGACTGATAGCCAAACTAGTTAGGTGTCATAGATTTAGAAACATTTGAACATTTTTTAGGACTCGCGTAAATGCCATTATGTCGTTTAAATTACATGGCATATTCCTAAATGGTATGAAAGACCCGTTTTCATGGGCTCGGCCACTCCACTGCGGCTCTAATGATAAATGTTCAAATGTTTGTTAAGTTATTGGACCTAATTGCAGTGGTCATCAGTCCCTAAACTTACAGACTATTTAAACTAAATTTTCCTAAGAATAACCCGAACCTCCAACGGTGAACGTCTAAGGATGCTTTGACGTCATTGAATTACGTATATTTTCCCTCCGATCAATGGCGGCGCGTCTAATGTGTTCACTGGTTCAGTGAATCCCTGTAAAAAAGCTCGTCGTGAAGTAAAAGTACTACGGTCGGGGGTTCGAATCCCCCCTCGGGCATGGATATTTGTGTCGTCCTAGTTTGTAAGTAGTTCATAAGTAGTTTGTAAGTTTAGGGACTGATCACCCCGTAGTTAAGTCCCATAAGCTTAACAAACATTTGAACATTTGAAGTAAAAGTAAAATAAATTAAATAAAGTGTTTTTAAACTATAATTCTTCGTTTCGTTCTTCTATCAGATTATTTTATATGCACATTCAAAGTATTTTTATTGTTTGAAAACGTTTTACGTCGCGGAGACAGCACGTATAGTCGTATACGATTCGTAGCGCAGCCGCTTATATATACGCGGCAGTGGCCGTGAGCGTTGCAATGCGCATGCGCGGCTGAGGTTCAAATTCTATTCTGAACCTTCTGGAGGCAGGGATGAGCGAGCGGAAACGCCGCTTTTAACATTTTGCGTTGGAGAAGTCAGCCCCTGGCTACTCGAGCTCTGGTGGTTACGCACGAATCGTAACGAAGTAATCACAATGGAGCTACTGCTCACCTCGCCTTGCTCATGCGCAAATCCTCCATGATGGCAACATCTGCCCTTCGTAATTGTTTTTGGCGCATTAAAGATTCATCAAAACACGTCATATTTGATAAATATCTTATAACTATAAATTAAAGACGCATCAACTATAAAAGCCGTCAGAAGGACCGATCATGAATAATAATCAAGTCACTACTCTCCTGCTAGCAAGAAAAGCCATGTGGTTAGCGGTATCACTCTGCGCTGTGAAAGTTAGTGAGTTCGAGACCTACTGCTGTTTAAGAGATACAGGAACAACAACGACTTTTGTATTGTTGCTTGCCACATATAGTTCGGACGTTTTCGCACATGTGTCGCGATTTTGAGGGTAAGTGACATTTATACTCTTCGATGTAACAAATATTTAACTAGTCCATTCTTGATTGGTCTGGCGCAGCAACAGTAAATCCATTTTTGTAATAATAATAGTCTCTGTTGTAAAATAATACTGTTTATTAACGCGTTTCCCGTTTTTGGCGCGTCATCAGAATACTAACGGTAAGCAAGATTGCATTCCTTAGTAAAACACAGGATAGTATACATCATTAGTCATAATAAAAATTAAAGGCATGGGCATAACACGCTGATCAAACGTAAACATGAAAGGAAATCCACATAAACAGCACTGCAGTGGATAGGTCCGCGTTCACATTTGTGCATGTAATGTGTTCCAAATGTGAACGCGGATCTATCTACTGCAGTGCTGTTTATGTGGATTTCCTTTCATGTTGACGTTTGATCAGCGGGTTATGCCCATGCCTTTAATTTTTATTATAACTAATGATGTTTACCATCGTGTGTTTTACTAAGGAATGCAATCTTGCTGTCCGTTAGCATTCTGGTGACGCGCCAAAAGAGCGAAACGCGTTAATAAACAGTATTATTTTGCAACAGGGACTGTTATTGTTACAAAGACATTTAACTGTTTGAAAATACGTGAGGAAGAGTAGCCTTTACGCATGCTTGAGGTTAGGAAGGGTTGCTGCTTATAGTGTAACGTGATCCGAAGGTAGCTTCTCAGTTCATCATAAAAGATTCATTTTGTTATAGTCACGTAACAGTGTAATCAGTTATTTACTGTGTTTTAATATTCATGAATATATTCATATGTTCTTGGTGTTTATTATCAAAGAAAAATGGACAACTTCAGTGTCTTTTAGAAGCAAATTATTAAACTACAAGCCTGGAAGAGAAGTGTGAAATAAAGAATGCTTTGGTGAGGCGAGTGTCAACAGCCGTAATGTATTTCATAAAATGCATTTTTAAAAACCATCAGCTGTTTATTCAAAACCTTATACATCTACCAGTTTCGGTCAATAGACAATCTTCATGGATAAAAGGTGTTAAAACAGGTGAAATAAATCGCAATTTGCGATGTTGTGGCTGCACAGTATGAGGTTTAGATGGAATACCAAACTGTGCCGAATGAAAATTTGTGCCCAGCCGAGATTAGAACCCGGTATCTTCGGCTTACGAGGCAGACGCGTTGACCAATCCGCCACCGAGGACACAGTGACCTGCCCGACTGCAGAGGACTCTTCCCTGCACGTCTCCCGCCACACACAAATCTCCATTCGCCACGCTGTCTCTTTCCTATACCACAGCGTGGCGAATGGAGATTTTTGTGTGGCGGGAGACGTGCAGGGAAGAAACCTCTACAGTAGGGCTGGTCACTGTGTCTTCGGTGGCGTCTGCCTTGTAAGCCGGAGATCCCGGGTTAGAATCCCGGCCGGGCACAAATTTTCATTCACCACAGTTTGGTATTCCATCTAAACATACAGTGCAGCCATAACATCGCAAATTGCGATTTATATCATTCATTTGAACGCTGTAATTCGTCAAACACCTTTTTATCCATGAAGATGGTCTATTGAACGAAACTGGTTGATGAATAAGGTTTTGAATAAACAGCTGATGGTTTTTAAAAATGCATTTTAAGAAATAAAGAATCTTGGTAGGCCCACGCCTTAGCTAGAGTTGAAGCAAGCGCAAACAAGCCGAGGTAAGACATTCTGCAGATCTGGTAACGATATCTAAAGGGTGGGCGGCAGTATAATGACCCGGCACTGAAAGAAGAGAACCCCTAGTTATCTCCGATGGTATGGGTACGCTGTTACTTCATTTCTCTGTTGAAACGTCACTTGAGGTGGACTGTGATGTTTTGCGAGGAAAAGACAGCGGCCACTTTATTTTGTTTCTTTATTTCTTTAATGATCGATTGGTATTCTATGCGCGGTTCTCGCGGGAGCTCCGCGCGCGGCCGTGCGCCCTTGCAGGCGGCGTCACCTACCTGCTGTGCTGGCGGCGGGCCGGCGTCCCGTGTCGGACTGCGGCCTCGCCGCCCTTCGCCCCGCTCCCGCCCCTGCGCCGGCCGCGGCGACGCCCACCTCCCACCAGCGCGGCCGGCGCCGCCCACAGCTGTGCGAGCGACACCCGCATTCGTAACTGCCGGCGCGCGCACCGGGCCGGCTCCGAGGAAGTCATTAAGCCGCCGGAAGTCCTGGCCGTGGAGGAGCCTACACACCTTCACATCAAGTGCCCCGTTTATCACGCGACTGAATATTACCGAGCAAATACTGGAAGCTATTTAGGCGGTTTCGCCACTTACTGGAGACACTCGCCGCAGCAATCCTGGAATGGCTTTTAATCAAATTGCGTGGTTATGGTATATCGCCCCAAATTTGGGATTGGATAGGGATTTCCTGTCAGAGAGGTTACAGTTCCTAGTAATCGATGGTAAGGCATCGACTAAAACAGAGGTGATATCGGGCGTTCCACAGAGTGGTGTTATTGGTCCTCAGCTGTTCCTTATTTACATAAACGATTTAGGGGAAAATCTAAGTAGCTCTCTTAGGTTGTTTGCAGATGACGCCGTCATTTACCGTCTAGTAAAATAATCTGAAGATCAAAACCAACTACAGAACGATCTGGATAAGATATCAATACGGTGTAAAAATTGGCAAAATTAAATGGTTGTTCATCTATCGGACCAAACTAACCTAAGGACAAGCACACATGCCCCAGGGAGGACTCGAACCTCCACGGCGAGCAACCGCGCGCTCCGCGGCGAGGCGCTTTAGACCGCTCGGCTACTCCACCGCGGCTAAAAATTGGCAATTGAGTCTAAATAATGAGAACTGTGAAGTTGTCCACGTGAGTACGAAAAGAAATCCGTTAAACTTTTTTACAAGATAAAACAATCAAATGTGAAGGTCATAAACTCCACAAAATACCTAGGAATTACTATTAGTTCAGACTTAAATTGGAAAGAACACATAGATAATGTCGTGGGAAAGGCGAACCAGAGACTGCGTTTTATTGGTAGAACCCTTAAAAGATGCAACGGAACTACTAAAAGAAACTGCATACACTACGCTTGTCCGCCGATTTTTGGAGTACTACTGACCAGTGTGGGATCCTTATCAGGTGGGTTTGACGGAGGACATGCAAAGAGTCCAAATACGGGCAGTTCGTTTCGTATTGTCACGATACAGGGGAGACAGCGTTACGGAAGTGATACACGATCTAAGATGGGAATATTACAACAACGGCGCCTATCGCTGCGGTGTGCGTTACTTACGAAACTCCAATCGCCAACATTCTCTTCCGAATGTGAAAATATATTGTGTACTCCTACTTACATAGGCAGCAATGATCATCAGAATAAAATACGGGAAATAACAGATGGAATGGAGAGATTTAGGTGTTCTTTCTTCCGCGCGCTATTCGAGAGTGCAATGGGAGATAAATAGCATAATGATGGTTAGATGAAGCCTCTGCCAAGCACTTAAATGTGATTTGCAGAGTATCCCATGTAGATGTAGAATACCCGACAAGTCGGGCAGTTTCCGAAATGCCCACGAGGAGATGGTCCTACGTGTGGGTCACCGATTGCGATAGAATTTTGCGTGGACGTCCTACATTGAATATAAATAGACACGTGACTCGACTGTTTCGTGGACACTCACAAGGAGACCACATGGGTATCGGATTTTACAATACCTTCCTATTTATGGTTCGTATAGTTCAGAACTTAAATAATAATCAACCAAAGCTATTCGACGCAATTTCAAAAAATTCTCGAGAAAATTGACTCTGAAGTTTTGCAACTACTCCTAAGTACCCGTAATTAAAACAGCTGAAGCATCTGTCAATGTAGCTCAGTTGGTAGCGTTCTGTCTTCACAATAGTACAGACGGTGTCGAGAACGGTTCGCAAATCGATTCCGTATTTCTTGATTTCCAGAAGGCATTTGTCACCGTACTTCACAAACGGATTTAATCAAATTGCTTAGTTATCGTATATCGCGCCAAATTTGCTATTAGATAGGGGATTTCCTGTCAGAGAGGACACAGTTCGTAGTAATCGATGGTAAGGCATCGACTAAAACAGAGGTGATATCGGGGGTTCCACAGGGTGGTGTTATTGGTCCTCTGCTGTTCCTTATTTACATAAACGATTTAGGGGAAAATTTAATATCCCTCTTACTTTGTTTGCAGATGACATCGTCACTTACCGTCTAGTAAAATCATCTCAAGATCAAAACCAACTGCAGAACGATCTGAATAAGATATCAGTATGGTGTAAAAATTGGCAATTGACTCTAAATAATGAGAACTGTGAAGTCGTCCACTTGAGCAGGAAAAGAAATCCGTTAAACTTTGTTTACATGATAAATCAATTAAAAGTGAATGTAAACTCCACAAAATACCTAGGAATTACTATTACGTCAGACTTAAACTGGAAAGAACACGTAGATAATGTCGTGGGAAAGGCGAACCAGAGACTGCGTTTTATAGGCAGAACCCTTAAAACATGCAACAGTACTACAAAAGAAACTGCATACACTACGCTTCTCCGTCCATTTTGGGAGTATTGCTGACCAGTGTGGGATCCTATCAGGTGGGTTTGACGGAGGACATTGAAAGAGTCCAAAGATGGGTAGCTCGTTTCGCATTATTACTTACAGGGGAGACAGCGTTACGGAAATGATACAGGATCTGGGATGGGAATCATTACAACAACGGCGCTTATCGCTGCGGCGTGGGCTACTTACGAAACTCCAATTGCCAACATTCTCCTGCGAATGCGAAAATATATTGTCGGCTCTCACTTACATAGGGAGAAATGATCATCAGAATAAAATACGAGAAATCAGAGCTCGAACGGATAGATTAAGGTGTTCTTTCTTCCCGCGCGCTTTTCGAGAATGGAATGGGAGATAAATAGTATAACGGTGGTTCGATGAAGCCTCCGCCAGGCACTTAAATATGATTTGCAGAGTATCCCATTTAGATATAGATGTAGAATCCCCGACAAGTCGGGCAGTTTCCGAAATGCCCACAGGGAGAGGGTCTCATGTGTGGGTGACCGATTGGGATCGAATTTTGCATGGACGTTCTACATTGAATATAAATAGACACGTGACTCGACTTTTTCATGGACACGCACAAGGAGACCAAATGGGTATCGGATTTTAGAATATCCTATTTATGGTACGTATTGTTCAGAACTTAAATAGTAATCAACCAAAGCTATTCGACGCAACTCTCAAAAATTCTCCAGAAATCGATTCAGAAGTTTTGCAAGTACTCCTAAGTACCAGTAGTTGAAGCATCTGTCGGTGTAGCTCATTTGTCTTTACAATAGTATAGTCTGTGGCTCCAATCCCACGGTGACAAATATTGTTTTCGAATTCAGTTATGTAAAACATTTTGGGATCTCTAATTTCACGTGTTTCCTCAGTCTCTGTTTACGCGTATGTAGGCGAGCTGAATACTTTGACCGTGATGGAGTATTCGAGCGGTCTAAGGCGCCTCGCTGCGGAGCGCGCGGTTGCTCGCCGTCGAAGGTTCGAGTCCTCCCTGGGGCTTAAATGTGTGTGTTGTCCTTAGGTTAGTTTACCTTAGTTTAAGTAGTTTGTAAGCTACGGAGTGATGACCACGCAGTTTGGTCCGATAGATTTACAAACATTTGAACATTTTGAACACCTTGTTGTCAAGAGAGAAAAAAAGCTGTTTTGTTTGTGATACATTGTGCAAAAATAAGAAATAAAGAAAAATACTTCTAAAGTATATTATTACGTAATTACAACTACTGGCCGTCTATTCATCCGCGTTCTCAGAGTCAGTAGGGTGAGATGTATCATAAAAGAAACCAAAGCACAAATATTTTTCACACCGTACACAACACACGAACAATTTATTGCCATATTCACAAGTTGTCCGAGATATCGTTCGTGAATAACATACCTAAATTATATTTCTGAAAACAGGTCTATGATATATTAATTTCGATGCGTACCAAGAGGTTAAAAGTATATTTTGAAAGGCAGGCGTGGGCATTTGATTATGGACCAAGGCGTGAATTGTAATAGCATCTGCTCTATCATGCTCTGCTCTCGTGTAATGTGGCATGATTTTGAAGTCTTACAATGAAATTCTAGACCTGACGAAATAAGTAAACTTCAGAAGGTTAACAAAGAAAAGTGCATTTCGGTGGTATCACTTTAACAGTGCAGGACAGTTGAGCATGGTCAACGCCGGCCGCGGTGGCCGAGGGGACTAAGACGCTTCAGTCACGGTCCGCACGGCCACTACGGTCGGGGGTTCGAATCCCCCCTCGGGCATGGATATTTGTGCCGTCCTAGTTCGTAAGTAGTTCATAAGTAGTTTGTAAGTTTAGGGACTGATAACCCCGTAGTTAAGTCCCATAAGCTTAACAAACATTTGAACATGGTCAACAAAAGTCCTGTCGCAGCGCGTCATGTCGGCTTGGCCACCTCGTGAATCCAGTATCAAGCAAAATTTATTTTTCAGCACATAAAATAGGGAAATATTTGTGCTTAGATGTTCAAATGTTTGTAGAGCTTATGGGTTCATCAGTCCCTAAACTTACAAAACTTCTTATGAACTAGCTTATACTAAAGACGGCAAATGTTTGTAGAACTTATGGGACTTAACTACGGGGTCATCAGTCCCCAAGGTTACAAACTACTTATGAACTAGCTAAGGACGGCACAAATATCCACGCCCGAGGGGAGATTCGAACCCCCGACCGTAGTGACCGTGCAGACAGTGACTGGAGCGCCTCAGTCCCCTCGGCCACCGCGGCCGGCACTAAAGACGGCAGAAACATCCATGCCCGAGGGGGGATTCGAACCCCCGACCGCAGCGGCCGTGCTATTTGTGTTTAGGTAATAAGTTTCAGCCTACTGACTGCGAGAACGCTAAGGAATAGACGGCCAGTAATTGTAATGACGTAATAATACACATTAGAATTTATTTTATTGATTTCCTATTGTTATTGTTTTACATTGTGTATAACAAGTAAAATAGTTGTAAACAGTGATCACTTAATTGAATATTAATGACACTTCCCGATGCTCTACTTGAAAAGATATTACAATTATGAGAATGCAAAAAAAAAAAAAAAAAAAAAAAAAAAAAAAAAAAAAAAAAAAAGTTTTGAAATGTATCTGTCGCACTTTTTTTATTTAATTATTGATGATGACGTATCGAAACGCGTAATAATTAAATAAAATCAGTGCGACCAAGACATTTCAAAAACATTTTATGCATGCCAACGTAAGATCGCTGTCCACAAAAATGGATCGTTTTATGAACCAAGTGATAGTTATGATAATATTATCAAATACAGCGAAAAAATCTAACAAATAATTGCCAAGATGGAGGTTCGAAACTGAATACACTTTTTGACAGTCCAAGCCCTGGACCGCGCGACCGGCGCTCGGCAAGTCGCTCATGTCTACGATTACCCAAGCTACAGCATGAATACACAAAAACGTTAATTAATCGAAAGTCATTAACTTTTGACTCAATATACAGAGTGCCCCATTTACCTTGACCACCCTAAGTACTAGTTGTCCAGATGCTAATTACAAAAGTTTTAACCAAATGTTCTTTAGACGTCAGGGGGACATCAAGCAGCATGTCTTTTTACAAAGATATGGACAGCGGTATGACAATTTTTAAATGACACCCTGTGTTATTTATTCGGTAATTCATTTCCTCTCCTAAAGACCTATTCCAAAATGTATCACAGTGTACCATTCAATGAAACACAACGTCATTAATTACATAACACAATATTGACGTTGACGCTCCCAGCGCTTAGTACAGGTACTCAGGGTAATGGAACACATCCACGTGCTGACGTTGACACAGCACAAATGTAAACATAAGTAGGCTGCACGCCCGTCATTCCGTCAAGCGTCGTCAGTTGAAGCACACATGAGTAGAATTCAAATGTTCAAACGTTTGTAAATCTATGGGTTATTAGTCCCTAAATATACAAACTACTTACCCTGCACCTACTCCTAACATCTCCTCCCCCCCCCCCTTCCTCACCCACCCATTATCCTGTATCCATGTCTTCCTTACAAAAGTGTATCTCTTCTTACAATACCCCCTTAATTTATTACTTTTATTTTTACTTATTTTTTATTTTTCCTAACTTTATTTTTTCATAAGTTTATTTTTTCCTTTTTTTTCCCCTAACTTTATTTTTCCTTTTTTTTTTTTCACTATTATCTTTTGAAATCTTCCCACTTCCTCCCCACATTCCCCTACACCTCCCTTTTATCCTTTCCCGCCCCTTCCCTTCACTGTATTCATTGCCACAATTCGAATTCCCACCTATCAGAGCCTTTAAATTTCAGCATGCAATGCGGAACTTTCCATCCCCACCTTTACCCAGCATTCTTCCCCCTCCACTCCCCACCTCACTCACAGTCTAGCTTGTGTTTCTGGAGTGGCAGGACATGATAGTTGTGTGTGTGTGTGTGTGTGTGTGTTTTGTGTGTGTGTGTGTGTGTGTGTGTGTGTGTGTGTGTGTGTGTGTTTGTGTATGTGTGTAGTTGTCTGAGTGATTGCGTGAATGAATGTGTTTCCTTTTCTGACGAAGGCCATGGTAGAAAATTTAAGTTGTGTGAATGTGATTATCTATTTTCGTGTCTGTCAGCACCTAAGCGAGCCTCTTTACGGTGAGTTGTTACCTATCCTCCACTATTGATATTCCTGTCGGATTTTCCATTGTTAAAAACTACTTATAAACTAACTTATACTAAAGACAGCACAAAAATCCATGCCCGAGGGAGGATTCGAACCCCCGACGGGTACATTTAGTACAGTAGATTAGTTCTTTTAAACACTTTTTGTATAGAGCAGGCATACAGTAAAGGCTATCGTTCCTATGAACCGTAACGAAATAACGTTTCGTTTATTGTTGTTGAAGGTAGGAGAAATGCTACGCAGACAGAGGAACTGTACAGAGAGAGATATCCTGACAAGAACCCACCTACCCGACGGATGTTTACTCGTCTTATTGCAAGGATTCAGGAAACTGCAAGTTTGATCCCACGACAACGCAATCGTTGTAGCACTCGCACAGACGAAGCTGCCGAAGTTACTGTTCTCGCTTCCATTCTTACGAATCCACATGTGAGCACATGACAGCTGGAACAGAAGATAGACATTCCTAAAACAAGTGTACATCATATTCTTACACGTCATCGGTTCAATCCTTACCATGTACACCTACAACAAGAATTGCATGGGAATGATTTCCAGAATCGTGTACAGTTCTGTCAGTGGGCACAGCAGCAAAATATTGCCAACCCGAACTTCTTCTCCAATATTCTATTTACCGATGAATCTTTCTTCTCAAACAAAGGACAGGTATACAAGGAACATTCATTATTGGTCCAGCGACAAATGTTTGTAAATCTATCGGACCAAACTGCGTGGTCATCAGTCCGTCGCTTACAAACTACTTAAACTAAGGTAAACTAATTTAAGGACAACACACACACACCCATGCCCCAGGGAGGACTCGAACCTCCGACGACGAGCAATTGCGCGCTCCGCAGCGAGGCGCCTTAGACCGCTCGGCTACTCCACGGCAGCGGTCCAGCGACAACCCACGATGGCTTACGCATGTGGAACATCAGCGCTAGTGGAGAGTTAAAATCTTGTGTGGAATGCTTGGTAATACAATTATTAGCCTTTATTTCTTAAACAGTATTCTAAACTGCACAGAGTACGCCAACTTCCTCAGACGAATACTTCCTCCTCTTCTGGATGAAGTGCCGCTAAGAACCAGAATGCTTATGTAGTATTAACACGATGAATGTCCAGCACATAATGTCTTGCGGTCACGTCGTGTTTAGAAACGAAGGTATCCAGCTAGATGGATTGGTCGAGGAGGAGCAATTACTTGGCCTGCTAGGTCTCCTGATTTAAATCCTCTGGACTTTTTTCTTTGTGGATGCATTACATACGTTGTGTATCGCGATATTCCAACAACTCCAGAGGAGATGCAGGAACGTATCGTGCTTGTATTTCTGTTTAGCAGGCAACACTGGAAGCAGTAAATAATTCCTTTATTCAACGAGTGCACCATTGTATCGGTGTCAAGAGTCACCACTTTGAGCACCTTTGAGTGTTCTACTACTGTGCAACGACGCAGGAGAGTCAAAATTAATATTGTGTTATGTTTCCATTTGTATTCTGACAACTCCAGCAAGTAGACGAGTTTGTGATCACGGACTCAAAATGTTACGTAACGAATAACATTGTGTTTTAAGTGAACGGTACACTGTGATACTTTTTTAATAGGTCTTTAGGAGAGGAAATGAATTCAAATCGAATGTATGTAGAGCTTATGGGACTTAACTGTGGGGTCATCAGTCCTTAAACTTACAAACTACTTATGAACCAGCTTATACTAAAGACGGCACAAACATCCATACCGGAGTGGGATTCGAACCCCCGACCGCAGCTGGCGTGCAGACCGTGACTGGCACGCCGCAGACCGCTCGGCCACTGCGGCCGACGGAAATAATTTACCGAATAAAAAAATACGGGGTTACATATAAAAAAGTCATACCGCTGTTCATATGTTTGTAAAAACGAAGCTACAAAGAAGGCGATCATGTTGATTAATGGTCCCTCTGGCGGCTAAAGAACATGTGGTTGAAACATTTTGTGATTTGCATCTGGACAGTTACTTCGGGTGGTCAAGATAAATGGGACATTCAGTATATTAGTAACAAAATCATCTTTGACGTTATTTTGATTTATAGCACTGAAAACGCGATTTTCCAACATAAATTTCGACTTTTTTTTTTTTTATCAAAAACTACTGAGTGCCTAGCAAAAAGCAGTGACTCTTTATATTCAATATATAACCAGCATGCAAAATTTGATCGAAATCGGTGAGCCACATGTCAGACGCTGTACTTGTCAGATAGGTCGCACGCCTTCCTCATTTTATACGCTGACAGCTCGCTCAGTGATAAATCACTGTTGGTCAAGTGACGCTGCTGTCGTCTAAACATGATTATATTGACATTGTCACAACCGATGCAAGTCGAACTGCTGCCCCGACATAAATACCTTGTTAATGTTAAAATCAGTAATTCATCGACGAAGAAAGCGTTGTGGAAGAGTACTTACCGATGAGAGGATCTGGCTTCATGCGTCAATTAAGCTCAACTCTGTAAATTTTCATAACTGTTTCCCACCGCTAAGCCTTCTGAACTTTCTTACGATTCCGTGATAGGAGCTCTCACGGCATATTATGAACAGCAAATCAACGTAATGGCCGCTAGGTATCAGTTCTTCAGAGGTAGGAAAAATCCGAACCAAACATACACGCAGTGGATAACAGATCTTCAAGGTCTCACTAAGAAGTGTCAATTTAAATGAACACACCAGATATATTGAGCAGCATTAGCCGTTAATGTTTTATCTAAAACAACAGATCGATTTCAATCACATAGAGACCATCTTCAGTGTCCTTCAAACAAGCATTCTGAATGCCCTAAATGTAACTGCAACGGCAAACATAAAATTGCAATGTCAAAGTTTGAATCAATTTCAAACTTTGACACTGCAAATATTTCGGACAAAAAGTGGGTTAGTAACACTAAAATAAAAAGGCCGTTTGTGGTAGCAGTTTGAAAGCAGGAAATGTAGTTGCAAATACGTTTGCCAAAGCTAAACTCAGATATCAAATAATTTTGGCTGTTCGTTAAGATAGTCAGAGAAATTATTATGTGTTACGTGCATAGATATTATCACAATAATAGAGTCGTGATTGTAACGTCGATAATTTTTTTGATTTATATTTCTATTATTTTTGTCTGAAATGTTTGCAAAAAATCATAAAACTAAAGCAAGCCGCTGTGGAGTAGCCGAGCGGTCTAAAGCGTCTCGCTGCGGAGCGCGCGGTTGCTCGCCGTGGAGGTTCGAGTCCTCCCTGGGGCATGGGTGTGTGTGTTGTCCTTAGGTTAGTTTACCTAGGTTTAAGTAGTTTGTAAGCTACGGACTGATGACCACGCAGTTTGGTCCGATAGATTTACAAACATTTGAACATTTTTGAAAACTAAAGCAAAACCTAAAGTGGGCCGTAAAACGCCAGTTCAATTTTTTGTTTTCCATACCCTACGTCTAAACACTTATCTAGTCGTTTGAAATTAACTGTAAAACAGTAGGAAACATTTATTACATGGCGGTTAAAACACCAAACGAAACTCACGTTAAGCTGAAATTATAGATATAGTGTCAAAACAAAACGCCGAATTCAAAACGCTTTAAGCTCAGAAAAACGATCTTACATATGTTGTGCTCTAAAGAGGAAAAGAACAATGCAGAAATACCACATGTGCTTACTTAATTGTGAGTTATTCTTTATGACCTTGAACTATCGTTCTGCAAAGCTTGAAGTTGATACCATTTAGATTTAGAAATGAACACTCTGTTCTATCTCACAAATGTTAAACAGAAACTCAAGTAGCATCGGATGTGCCATTATGGAGCGCGCTGGACCGTCTTATGTCGCCATCATACGTAAATTAGTTATGACACAACCAGTTAGTACTTGTAGATTCCTCAGTAACGTTACTGTGTTCTTCCTGTAAAGCATCGATGCTGAAAAGTCACAAGGAATAGCAGAAAGACCTGGGAAACCTTTTCACGTGTGATGACATCTCTACATGTTGTTAAATGCAAGAAAATGCGCACAAAAAGAGAAATGAGTGAGAAAAGTCTTGAGCACGTCAAGTAATTCAATAGTTTTCGATGATACAACATTCTGACTTGAAATGGGGCAAACACGAAACATCCGCAGCTCAAAAAACTAACGTAGGACCTTTGTTTCTTACAAGGGGTCTGAGAAATTTCAGAGTACAGTATCTGTAAAGTAAGTAGCATAGAAATCGCCAATGTGGCAGAAGAGGTGCACCCAGAAAGTAAGTTTCGCTATTTTTTAAAATAAAATACATGAAAAACTTTATTTGGAACAGGTACAGAAATGTTTGAGTTATTTTTCAACATAGTTACGGAAAGGATCGCGACACTTGTGATATGTAGGGATCAACTTTACGTACTCCTCCGTCGTAGAAGTGTGCTGCCTGTGATTAAACCAACTTGTGTCTCTCGTCTTGGGCACTTCATCGTTGCCAAAACGCTGGACGGAGGACATGAATTTTTTGAGTTGCAATAAAAGCTGGAAGAACAGGACTGTATGCTGGATGATCAAATAGCTCCCAGTCAATCTTCTACAAACCGGTTGCTGTGCGCCGCGTCGTATACAGTTGGACATTGTCATTGAGCTGCGCTATAGACTTGCGCATAATAGTTCGCGATCGGGAGCGCTCACTTTAGTTAGCGGCTCCGCCGCGAACCAGTACCTTCTTTTAGTTCATCCGCTCCCAGTGACGGCTGAGCGGTGTGGTCTGCGTATGCAGGTGGAGGGAGAAGTTCCCCCACCTAGCTGCTTCGTGCGCTTGCTGCTTGAGCCTCTAACGACATCAAGCATACCAAAAGAAACAGTTTGTGGATAATTTCTCGCGTTTAAGTTTAGAGTTACCTCTATATCTCGGCATTATGGAATTTATTAGTCAGATATTGCAGAGTGCAGAATACTTCAAAGCAGAAATTTTGTAGCACTGATGTTATCTAGCAGGCAGACGCTAACCTCGAATGGCTCTCAACAGCAGAAGGCAAACACTGCTGCGCGCCCTCTCGATATTGCCCGTCGGTTTTCAGAAAAGAATCCAACGAACTAAGAAGCGACATACGTTAGGCATAATAGTTCGCGACCGGTAACGCATGTTTTAGTACGCGACCGATTGCACGTATTTTAGTTCGCGACCGATCGCGCACATTTCGTGACCGGTAGCTCTCCTTTTAGTTCGCAGCTCGGCCGTGAAGTAAGTCGCTCTTTTTAGTTCGTCCGCTCGTTTTGGCTTTTGCTACCGCTACTAAAACTACAGCTGAGCTGCATCTCAGTTCGAAATGACGGCAACTGGCAGAAGGAAATCACGCAATTCTGCGCGCTCTCGCGCCCTCTCGCTGTTACCCGTCAGTCTTCGGAAAAGGAGCGGACGAACTAAGAGGCGAGGGATCTGCGAACTAGTTCGCCTGTGTGAGCGCTCTTCCGAACTAGTTCGCTACTGCGCAACACCTGCCGTAAGAGTTCCACGCTTCTTGTGAATGGCCGGCTGTCACATGCTGGTCCCATTCACAAGCGACGGACTTTCACGACACAGGAATAGAAAATTTTATCCTACGATGTGACAATTGCCTCAGTTCTTTCGGTGACTGTCAAAAATAGCTCATACATTACTGTACCTGTTGTTAATAAAGGTTTTCATGTAACTATGTTCTCTTTTGTATAAACGAGACGAATTTCCTATACGAGTCCGCGATCTTCTTTTCCTTCAATAAGAATAAAAAACCGTCTATTTCTTTATTACAGCATTTAAGCATCATAAGATCTGTGACATGAAACGAACAAGTGTTGGTTGTACAACCGAATGACACAGTAAGTTTTTAATAGAAATCTTAATATATCGGGTAATCAAAAAGTCAGTATAAATATGAAAACTTAATAAATCACGGAATAATGTAGATAGAGAGGTAAAAATTGACAAACATGTTTGGAATGACATGGAGTTTTATTAGAACCAAAGACAAAACAAAACAAAAGACAAAGTATTGCTAGACGCGTGAGAGATCTCTTGCGCGCGTCGTTTGGTGATGATCGTGTGCCCAGCCACCACTTTCGTCATGCTTGGCCTCCCAGGTCCCCAGACCTCAGTCCGTGCGATTGTTGGCTTTGGGGTACCTGAAGTCGCAAGTATATCGTGATCCGATGCCAATGCCTCACCATAACTCCGGACATGCTTTACAGTGCTGTTCACTGCATTATTCCTCGACTACAGCTATTGTTGAGGAATGATGGTGACCATATTGAGAATTTCCTGTAAAGAACATGGTCTTTGCTTTGTCTTAATTTGTTATGCTAATTATTGCTTTTCTAATCAGATGAAGCGCCATCTGTCAGACATGTTTTGAACTTTTTTTGTTCTAATAAAACCCCATGTTATTCCAAGCATGTGTGTCAATTTTTATCTCTCTATGTACATTATTCTGTGACTTATTAAGTTTTCAAATTTATACTGACTTTTTGATCACCCGGTATATAAAAATTAGGTGTTTGTGCCTATATTTCACTCTGCAGCCAAAACTACACATCGCAAGCGAATAGTGTTTGTAGCCGGCCGCAGTGGCAGAGGAGACTGAGGCGCTTCAGTCACGGTCTGCACGGCCACTACGGTCGGGGGTTCGAATCCCCCCTCGGGCATGGATATTTGTGCCGTCCTAGTTCGTAAGTAGTTCATAAGTAGTTTGTAAGTTTAGGGACTGATGACCCCGTAGTTAAGTCCCATAAGCTTTACAAACGTTTGAACATTTGATAGTGTTTGTATGTGGTAGTAGGTATCAGGCTTCCATTGTGCATTGTGGTGGCAGAGGGTTGATAACGATAAGGGGGTGGAAGATATGGAAGTTGAAAGTTAGCGACTTATATAAAATTCTACGTGTGTCAATATTTTGCTCTTCAGCAAAAACTACACAGTGGAGACGAACGATCTCTCTTTGTTGTAGTACAAAGTCTCCCGTTATACACCATAGCAGTTCCGTGTCGACAGCTATAAGAGAGTGGAATATAGAGGGCGAATCACCTAACACTTGCGGAAAGGGCGATTGATGTGCGGTTTTCACACAATGGACTCGTATTGTTAGCCAATAAACAGATTGTAAAAATACATAGAAAGTGTACTTTCTATGCAAACATACAAATGGAACAATAGTTGTTTCTTTTCTATCATGCACAGAAATTTTCCACACCAGCTGTGTGCAAAGAATTTTGAATGACATTTTTATCACGTTTAGTTTGGCAGCTACAACTGGCTGGCTGGTGGTCATGAGACAGTGGGCAGTGCCTCAGGGGCTAGACACTCGGCCAGTCAGATACACTATCGCAGCCTCCGCCCCCGAAACTTTGAACGGATGTAGCTGCCGAACTAAACGTGATAAAAATGTAATTCAAAATTCTTCGTACACAGCTGGTGTCAAATATTCCATTGCATGGTAGAAACAACCATAGTTACATTTAAAAAAACTGTATGTTTGCATAAAAAATACCCTCTCTAAGTAATGTTACAACAATCTGTTTGTCGGCTAAAAATACAAGCCCCTGACTAACAATCCATTTCGTCAAAACCGCACATCAATCGCACTTTCCGTTTCCGCAATAATTGCGGTGCAAGTGTTAGGTGGTTCACCGTGTATAGTGGTTGAAAGTCGTCAGCTTACATAAAATTCGGCGTGAAGATCAGCGATGACTTTTGACATTATAACAGCGAAGAGGTTATATACAGCGAAACGTGATGCATACTCTTCAGTTGTTTTCCTGCAACAAACGTAAAAATAAAGTAAAATAAGTGCATATTGCAGTTTGAAAAGTAAAACTACCAAGAAAGATGCCAGATCGTAAGAAAGAAATTTCGCGTTCTCGATCCGTTTCTAAAAGACGGAAAACGGTGCTGAAAAGTGAATCTACAGACGATAGAAACTTGAAATTTGTAAACGTTGTTTATCTTACACTGTAGCCATCAGCGATTTTTCGATATTCCCATGCAGGGGATGAACGGTTTTTTGAAAATACGTTGCTATTAAGACAATTTTGAAGCAAAAATACGAAACTTCGGATTTAGATTTTTGATTAGAATTTTATAAACACATGTTTAGATATTTTTGGAAATTCAACCTTTAAGCGGGTGAAATAAGGGAAAAACCATTTAAGGGTGCTAGAAATGCTAAAATTTTGATTTGAAACGATGCTTACAATAATAAATAAATAAATAAGTGTTTCGGGATGTTTTGAATTCTGCTATCTATGGTGCAATAGGGAGTGGCAAGTTGTATCAAAATACTTGGTACAGCATTTTTAAAGCTAAATCTATGAAAATTTATATTTAGACGTAGAAAAAACAAATGTAGTCTATTCAGTCTACGCGTGCGAAGCAGCGGGAATTAAGCTAGTTAAAAATGTAAAGTTTTTACAAGGTACGAGGACCGATCAAAATGTTAAGTTGCACTTCCACGTTATGGCCATCGTGTTAATACAAAGCAACACGGCTATGACAACATACAATGTAAGTTCACTTTTCCACATAGTCTCCAAGAGACTGTAAACATTTTTCGGAACGGTCAGCTAACTTTTAGATTCCGGATGCATAGAAATATCCGCCAGTGTTCTGTAACCACAGGGAAACAGCCACTTTCACCTCATCATCGTTTCGAAATCGTTGTCGGGGCTGAATGGAGGATGTTGTCACACCTCACTCTTGATCGCTGCAGCAGTTCGCACGTTTGGCGGGCCTTGTGAGGTGTTGCGTTATAGTGCAACAAAATCACACTGGCGCTCAATTTCCCCTGGCACTTCTCTTTAATTGCTCGTCCTACTTGACCACTTGGCAGTTAATGTCCCTTTATCCGCTTTGCCCAAGACTGCGACACGCAGCGGGCTTCTGCGGCGAGTTAGTGCAACTTACTTTCTGATTCGACCTCGTATTTAAATTGTTCACTCACCTAAAATCCTCTGAACTTGCAAAGAATAGTTCAGCGTCAATAATAAAATCTCTACCTATTACGGGCGTCAGCTAAAGCCCTGTATAAAAATTATGCACATATACACTATTGGCCATCAAAATTGCTACCACACGAAGATGACGTGCTACAGACGAGAAATTTAACCGACAGGATGAAGATGCCGTGATATTCAAATATCTTTTTGGAGCATTCACACAAGGTTGGCATCGGTGGCGACACCTACAACATGCTGACTTGAGGAAAGTCATACACAATCAGCAGTTGACCGGCGTTTCCTGGTGATACCTCGTGTAAGGAGGAGAAATGCGTACCATCACGTTTCCGACTTTGATAAAGGTCGGATTGTAGTCTATGGCGGTTCATCGTGTCGCGACATTGATGTTCGCGGTGATCGCGATACAATGACTGTTAGCAGAATATGGAATCGGTGGGTTCAGGAGGGCAATACGAAACGCCGTGCTGGATCCCAAAGGCCTCGTATCACTAGCAGCCGAGATGACAGACGAATGGCAAAACTTCATTTTTTCGGATGAATCCAGGTTCTGTTTACAGCATCATGATGGTCATATCCGTGTTTGGCGACATCGCGGTGAACGCACATTGGAAGCTTGTATTCGTCATCACCATACTGGTATATCACCAGGCGTGATGGTATGGGGCGCCATTGGTTACAAGTCTCGGTCACCTCTTGTTCGCATCAACGTCACTTTGAACAGATGTGTTACGATCTGTGGCTCTACCCTTCATTCGATCCCTGCGAAACTCTACATTTCAGCAGGAGAATGCACGAGCGCATGTTGCAGGTCTTGTACGGGCCTTCCTGCATACGGAAAATGTTCGACTGCTGACCTGGCTAGAAAATTCACCAGATCCCTCAGCAACTGAAAACGTCTGGCCAATGGTGACCGAGCAACTGACACGTCTCAATACGCCAGTCCCTATTCTTCATGAACTGTGGTATCGTGTTGATGCTGCATGGGCATCTGTACCTGTACACGCCATCTAAGCTCTGTTTGACTCAATGCCCAGGCGTATCTGGCAGTTATTACGACCACAGGTGAATGTCCTGGGTACTGATGTCTCAGGATCTATGCATCCAAAATGCGTGAAAATGTAATCACATGTCAGTTCTAGTATAATATATTTGTCCAATGAATACCCGTTATCTTCTGCATTCCTTCTTCGTGTAGCAATTTTAACGGCCAGTAGTGTAATAACAGGACAAATTGTGACTGTATTGTTACATTAATATGTACTACTGTACAAATTATTCAGCCCTGATACAAATAAAATCTAATATATAAAAATGAATGTCTGTTTGTTCGTATTTTATGCGCTGCCGTACCGCTTATCGGCTTATTCTTGGTGTAGCAGTTTTAATAGCCAGTAGTGTATAAAAGTTTTAGCTGATAGGGGCGCTAGTGTGGAACATTGCCCATCAATTTTTACATTTATTATTCTACCTTTACTATCATTTGGATATGTAAATAGAAAAACAGCTAAATTTTAATTTAAAAATTATATCTGTCCAAATAATTTTTTTTTTTTTTTTTTTTAACTGAGGTTGAATTGATTAAAATGATATGCTACTTTTAATAACTTTAAACGTAGTAGTACAAAAATTGTTTTTGATTATTTATAATTTCTAATGCCGTTATTAATAACTTCAATCTGAACGCGAACAGTTTTATTTCGTAATAAATATTTATCAAACTGGTAGAAAGTAGTGCCAGTATTCGGTATTCTAATTACGCACGTATAATAAGCGAAACATAGCACATTATAAAATAGAATTCTTAAAAGAAATCAATAAAATTTGGTATCTTGTAATAATCTGCGACATAAAATAATTCCGTTTATAATTTTAAACATTTTGGTAGGCCGCTCCATCTTGAGGGGTTCTCGACAACTTGCAACCCATACTAGGTAGAGATTTCATTATGGAGGCTGAACGTTACTTTGAGGTTTTTAAGTTAGTGAAAAATCTGAACACTTCGTTATCCTGGCACACTTCAAGGTCAGTCCTCACAACTCTACTTCTGCGAGTAACTTGCCTCCGACTTTTCAAACTTCACAGAAGTTCTCGTGTGAAACATACAGAACTAGCACTCCTGGAAGAAAGAAAATGGTGTAAACTTGGCTTAGCCACAGTAGGAGGCGAGGTACTGGCAGAAGTTGAGTTGTGAGAACAGACCGTGAAGCGTGCCGGGATAGCTCAGTCGGTAGACCTCATGGCAGCGAAAGTCAGTAGTCCCAGGTTCGAATCCCGGTTCCGGCAAACAGTTTAAAAATGTTCAAATGTTTGTAAATCTATCGGACCAAACTGCGTGGTCATCAGTCCGTAGCTTACAAACTACTTACACTAAGGTAAACTAACCTAAGGACAACACACACACCCATGCCCCAGGGAGGACTCGAACCTCCACGGGGAGCAACCGCGCTTTCCGCAGCGAGGCGCTTTAGACTGCTCGGCTACTCCACCGCGGCATACAGTTTAAAACTGTCAAAGTTTCGTGACATTCGTTGATTACCAAGTAACGAACTTTCAAGACAAAAATTTAGCTGTAATGGGATGATTGACATTAAAATTATATGGGCCCTATTCTACCGTGTCAATGGATTTATGATGAACACAAATTTATGGTTAAAACTCACAGTGGCTGGATCGGGAATCCCTCCGTAGAAGGTGAAAGTTGGTTCTGGCCTCAAGGCTATCCCGCTACTTCTCTGCTAATCTTGCCGTTCAGCCAATATGGGCTGCCTCGCCTTTTCCGATCGTTGCCGATCAACCTACGCGCAGCTCCCTGTCAGGTGGTCGTTCTAGCCTTTTAGGGAGATTGCGGACAGGTCAGGAAAGAAGGACAGCGACCGCTCAGCTTGCTTGCCGGTAACTTCTCGTCTGAGGTGTCAAGACTGCCGGTTGCGATTGAGCGCAGTGGGTGCACCGGGGTGACAAGAAGAATTAATTAATGCTTCTTTATTAAAAATTGATATACGAGGGTGAGTTTAATAAAAACCATAATTAAATAAAATATATTTACTGTGCAGAACTAGTACAAAGCTGTATTACTTTTCAACATAATCTCTCTCACGCTAAATGCAAGTCCTCCAGCGCTTACGAAGTGCATAAATTCCTTTAGAAAAAAAATTCTTTTGGCAGTCTGCGCAACGACTCGTGCACTGCGTGGCGTACCTCTTCATCAGAACGGAACTTCTTTCCTCCCATTGCTTCGTTGAGTGGTCAAACAAATGGAAATCACTTGGGGCAAGGCCTTCATAAGCATGAACACGCCGTTCTCTTACTTCAGGAGTCAGCTGCCGTGGCACCCATCTTGCAGACACTTTGTGGAACTGGAGCACATCATGCACAGTGTGGTGTGCTGACCCATGACCAATCTGTAAACATGACATTCAGTGTCTCTCGGCGGTTTTCCGTCACTATGGCTTCAACTGCTGCAATGTTCTGCGGAGTCACAACTCGTTGTGCCTGACCTGGACGAGGAGCATCTTCCACTGAAGTCACACCATTTGCGAACATCCTATTCAATTCGTAGACTTGCTGCTGTGACAAACATGCATCATTGTACTGAACACTCATTCGTCGATGACTTTCAATAGGTTTCACACCTTTACTACACAAAAACCGAACGCTATTCTTCCCTGGTGCAAGTCACAAGTGGGACGGCCATCTTTATACTGATACTGAGGCGGTATGTGTGCATCTGCACTGTGCTGCCATCTACAGGCCATTCTGCCCGCTGTTTGTAGCATGCATACCAATTTTCAGGATAAAGGCGCGAAATTACGATTTATTGTTACAAATTTAAGGTTTTCATTTGACTCACCCTCGTATGTTTATTATGGTCTGTAATTTATGCAACAGTTGCTCATGTGGCACTAAAAACGCCTCCCACCTGGGTGCAGAGGCTATCCTCGGTTCCTACAGGCGACTGGCTGATTTGGTGTATACAGCTAATCTCGCTCGCGGTGTAGAAGCAGAACTATTGAATTGTAGCATTGTTCCCAGTTTGATGGTAAATGGAAAGCTTAATGCATGCGATCTTTAGTGCGGGTTTCTCGACCTCCGATATCGTGTGGAGAAAATCGCCTTTAACAGTAGATCACGCATGCACCACTTTATATGTAAATTGTAGTACTGAGCTTACTACAGCCCGGTTACTATTGCAGCTTTATGATATGCAATGCAATATGGTATTCATCTCGCGATATGGTGCAAAAACACCCACAAACGCGCTACGCATATAAATTTAATGGAAGCGATTAAACTGGTTCTTGGACTGCAGTATTACCAAACCGGCACATAAATCTGTCTCATTATCTCATTGCACGGCACAGGAGGGAGTGCTGGGTGCTCCATGTGAGGTGGGTTCTGCAGCACTCTGCGGGGATAAATTAATAGAAAATTTACTCTTCGCTTAGAAACTGAAGAAGTTTTGGGATTCGCCAGCTTTCCTTACCGCTTATGACTCAGCGTTACGGTAATTAGAACTTGTTGAATAAAATAAAGTACCTTCAGAGCAGTTACAATAGCGCAACCAGCACCAGAAGGAAGATCCGTGAATTCTGAGGATGACAATCACACAGGTCGAAACCGGCCAATAAATACCACTTTGTGCGATCTTAACATTTATTTTAAAACATACATTTTATAACAGATCGCTGCTCCTCGTGCTGTCGACATTCTTCGTATAGGGTGGTCTGAAACAGTATGATAACGTGGTAGGATGTGAGGGTGCACGTTGTGCTGAGAAATAACTGTTAAGGAGACAATATGGAACATAGCACATTTTCGGGTTAAACTGCAGTGAAGTTAGCCTATCAGTCCGTTGCGTGCGCAAATTCAAACAGCCTTCCATTGATGGTATGGTCAAAAATGTTTTCCTTTTGGTTTCTTCAGACAAGGAAGCCATACTATAATAGAACACTGGACGGTGGCATGTTTCGAACCCGAGCCAGCGGGCTCAGTAGCCCCGTGCTCTTTTATTATCATTTTGAACTGTTCAGTTTCAGGTATCCAAACGAAGAACAGCGCCTCTGTAAGGCTGCTTGAATTGTCTCGCAGGAAGACCTAACTCAGCAGCTTAAGTGCTAATTAAAAGGGAAACGACGCAATGGACCGAAATCTTTTGTTAACAATAACTTCTCAGCACAATCTACCCTGCAACGCCTCGAGTTAATGACGTTATATCTTCTGAACCATGTGTCGTATGTGGTTCTCATGATAAGAAATATGCGTAGAAAATTTGGTCGAAATCGGTACAGTGTTTTAGGAGCAAATGTGTAACATTTAAATCTTCAAATATTTGTAAATCTATCGGACTCAACTGCTGGGTTATTAGGTCGTAGCTTACAAACTACTTAAACTAAGGTAAGCTAACCTTATAACAACACAAACACCCATGCCATACGGCGAACGGCCGCGCGTAACTCAGCAGGGCGCCCCAATGCACAAGGGTAATCCGCCGCGACTGTGTAACATTGTCGCGTGATACAGCAGTTTTTCATGTCTCTCATTTTTATGACGTCATATAACCTGAACTATGTGTTGTATGTGATCTTATACATACGTTTACCGTGCGCACGGATTGAAGCTTACGTGTGCCAAAGTTCGTAAAGGTAGGAAGGAAACTGTAAATTTCTATGCAATACGTACACACAGACCCAAACACGGACACGCTGCTTCATATATATAAATGTTCTAGTGCATCCCTTTGCCCTTTGGCCCTTCGGCGTAAGGAATTAGGCACCCTTTGAAGCGTATCCGGTTGTTGTTGTAGTACTAGCTGGCACGCATTGAAAACTCGACCTTGTGATGTCTGCATATCGTTGCGTAGACCACTTCCTTCAAGTGTCGTCGTCTACCCCCCCGCCCCCCACCAAAAAAAAAAAAAAAAAAAAAAAAAAAGAAAAAAAAAGATAGCATTTTAACGGAAAAATTTGATAAAAATAAGGAAAGATATAAAAATAATAGTTTAAAGAGGTAAAAGTTAAAAAAGAGTATGTTTGTCAGAGCTATACACAAATATTAAGTAATTTTGGCTATTTGTTGAAGTACGGTCAGAGAGAATATCGAACCGTAACTGGTGAGGTGATATTTTTGTAACGCAACTGGTGAGGTCGGGTTATAGAAGCCAAATAATTTCCATCTCCCTCGTACTTCTATGGTGAAGGAGAAAAGAAAAGTTTCAAAAGTAACTTTTATTGACATCACTAAACAACAGAAAATTATTTACAGTTTACAGAATAGACAAATTTTCCAATATATGTAAGTCCATAAAAATATTTCAATGTTTTACATAATACATATATCTGCTAATTTTTATGAAGAAATAAACCAACTTTTAGTATTACAGTATAAAGAAGCAATGAACCTTTATAAAAACACATTATTCTTTGACAAATTATTACACAAAAATTTGCAAGCCATTACTCAACGCAATCTCGGCCTACAGGCCGCGGCGGAGCGGCCGAGCGCATTGAGGCGCCATGCTGCGATGCGCGAGGTCGTTCCCCGTCGGGGGTTTGAATCCCCCGTCGGCCATGGATGTTTGTGCCGTCTTTAGAACAAGGTAGTTTATAAGTAGTTTGTAAGTTTAGGGACTGATGACCCCGCAGTTAAGTCCCTTAAACTTAAAAAACATTTGAACAACATTTTTTTTCGGCATGCAGGAAATGTGTAGGCTCTGCAGATTGGTATGTTTCAGCTGTTACAGAGCTTATTTGTTTTTCTGTCGGACCTTGGTAGTCACTTTTTACACGTCATTTGTTTGCCCGTCTCGTCTGACTTCGTATGGAACTGAAGTTTAGTCGCAATTCACGGGGCAAATGGTTGTTTTGAAATCGACGATTGAAATGAGGCTCTACAAGTTCTTCGACAAGATTTTTGATATAGTCCAATCTTGTTAGCTCTGGAACATAGGGGTTCACTAGGCTAATGTTAAAGAGAGTGAAAAATATGTTTAGGTAACTGACGTGGTTATCAATAAGCAGAGTTACTAGTAACAATGAATCAAATAAACTCGCTGCTTGGATGAGAATTGCGCCCAGGGTTATTAGTTATCACAGAACACCTACCGGATGCCATACTACCTATAAAATAGAAGGCGAGAATATTCCAAAAAAATTCCGCAACTGAAGAGGTTGGGTTAAATATACCCAGTATTTTAAAAATTCGTGCATAAAATCAAACAACTCACCGCTCTGTTGAGTACCGCGCTTCAGGTCGACTCGCAACGAACTGACTTGAAGGTATAGGAACCAACGATGATGTGTCGTGTGATTGAAAAGTCAGTATAAATTTAAAAACTTAATAAATCACAGAATAATGTAGGTAATAATGACACATATGCTTGGAATGACGTGGGGTTTTATTAGAACACAAAAATAAAATAAAAGTTCAAAACATGTCTGACATATGGCGCTTCATCTGATCAGAAAAGCAATAAATAGCATAACAAATTAAGACAAAGCAACGACGACGTTCTTTATAGGAAATGCTGAATATGTTCACCATCATTCCTCAACAATAGCTGTAGTTGAGGAATAATGTTGTGAACAGCACTGTAAAACATGCCCGGAGTTATGGTGAGGCATTGGCGTCGGATGTTGTCTTTCAGGATCCCTAGAGATGGCGGTCGATCACGATACACTTACGACTTCGGGTAACCCCAAAGCCAGTAATCGCACGGACTGAGCTGTGGGGACCTGGGAGGCCAAGCATGACAAAAGTGGCGGCTGAGCACACGATCATCACTAAACGACTCGTGCAAGAGATATTTCACGCGTCTAGCAATATGGGGTGGAGCGTCTAGCAATATGGGGTTCATAAAATCGTACGTTCCAGCACGTCTTTATTATCCAGGCTGGGGATGATGCGATTCTGTAACATATTAGCGAACCTCTTACCCGTCACGGTAGCAGTCACTGACGTTTTGCTGTCCAGCGCCGTCTGTCGGACAATTCTTGAAATTTGTTTATCTTTTTTATTGTAATAAATCCTCATATCATTCGAAGCATGTATGTCAATTTTTATCTCTCTATCTACATTATTCCGTGATTTATTACGTTTTCAAATTTATACGTACTTTTTGATCACCCGGTACTTCGACAATTTGGTAACTGTGGGGTTGCAAAGGTTTATCTCGGTGTCTTACACCCAACATCACCAGTTACGGGTTAAGTGTTGAGTGCATAGCTTTATCACAATACTAGAGTAATAGTATCGTCCATAATATTTTGCATAAATTTATGGACGATACTACTACTCTAGTATTGCGATAAAGCTATGCACTCAACACTTAACCAGTAACTGGTGTTGACAAAATGCAGCTGAAGCCTGCAGGGTGTATGCAGAACGGTACCCGGACAGAGAGCATCCAACGTGCCACACATTTCAAAACCTCTACCGCCAACTGTATGCAACAGGTATGGTCGTAGCACGCAAAGGGGTCCGTAACAGGCCCGTCACAGTAGAAGCGGCTGCAGTTGGTGTGTTAGCTGCTGTTGCCGTGAACCCACACAGGAGTACATGGGACATTGCGAGAGCCAGTGGACTGAATCAAAGTAGTGTCATGCGCATACTGGTTCGTCACCGGTTTCAGGCGTTTCATGTGTTGCTACATCAGCAGTTACATGGTGATGACTTTAATCATGGAGTGGAATTCTGTCAATTGGCATTAACAGAGAATGCGTTGCAGTTCTACCTGTTTACTGATGAAGCAGGTTTCACAAACCACGGGGCAGTGAATCTACGGGACAGGCATTACTGGTCCGTGGACAATCCTCGCTGGCTCCGACAGGTAGAGCGACAGCGGCCGTGGACTGTAAATGTATGGTGCGGAATCATTGGCGACCACCTCATTGGTCCTCACTTCATTGCAGGGGCCCAAACAGCTGCAGCATACATCGCGTTTCTACAGAACGATCTGCCAACGTTGCTCGAAAATGTCCCACTGGAAACGCTACCACTTTGAACATCTATTGGCCTGACATGTCGGGACACTATTCCACTCCGTAATTGAAAACGGAAACCACGTGTGTACGTGTACCTCACCCTTCATGGTAATGTACATGTGCGTCAGTGAAAAAGATCAATAAAGGTGTTAGCTTGTGGACGTAATGTGCTGTTCTAGTCTCTTCTGTACCTAAGGTACATCATCGTTCCCTTTGAATCCCTACTTAATTCGGTACTCTCCGATACACACGATCGAACAGCGGAGGAGTGGTACTCATGCGTCAACTTTAGGTTACAATATCTCTGGATGTAATTAACATTTTACAATGCAACAAACGGAACTGATTACGTATTTCTTTATATGTTCAGACGTGGTAACAAAACTAACGGGGTTCCATTTAAAAAAAATCGTAGGTTTGTGTTGAAAACATACTTCCGTGCATTTTTATATGGTTTGTATTAACCAATTACACCAGCCCCTCTCCTCACGTTCGGTCTGTAGAATCGGTTCGTCAGTATTTGATGTGGTTTACGAAATATAGCCAGAGGTGATGTTAGATGACTCACCCTGTATATATATTTGTTTATATACATGTGGCGTCTGTTCCGAAAGAACAGACGTCATTTCTGATCCTGCAGTTGTTATTATTTAATATTCATAGAATATATGACATCAACTGCGATTGGGCAAAACTGAAAATGTGTACCCAGCCGGGATTCGAACCCGGGTCTCCTGCTTTGTAGACAGTTGCGCTGACCCCTATTTCTTTCTTTTTCTTTTTTTTTTTTTTTTTCTTTCCAGCCGGGGTTCGAACCCGGGTCTCCTGCTTTCTAGACAGTTGCGCTGACCCCTTTTTTTAATTTATTTATTTTTAGGGAAAGTAGGGTTATATAAAGGATCCATTTTTATTTACAAACTGAAGCCTTTATTATAATCATGAAATCAAATGAAGTCCAGTGCCCTATCTGGAAGAAATTTGTCAACTAATACATAATGGAAAAATAACTGTATAAATGATGCCACTTCCGGCATGCTGCATCATTCGTGACATTTTCGAACTTAAAGGTATATAACGTAAAATAAACTGGGGCCTCCTCTGTTAGTGTAGCACCATCCGGTCGGTGTTCTTGGGTGATCTTCTCGAACTTATTAAGTCTGATCCGTTCAATTGGTCGGTATCTTCGTTAAACTATCACTATCATCTTCTCGTCCCCAGTACACCCCAGCCAGGTGGCGGGTCAGTAAACACTACCTCTAAAAAATTTGCGTAACTTTCCTTGTATTTACCAAGTCGTCGTAGCTTCGCGTGTCCATCCTGTAAATAGTGCCAATAGTCCAGTTTGTTCGTTTTTGCATAATGATATATGTAATGTACCGTCATGCCCGTTACCCACGCCACCGCATTCGTCTTCTGACGTGGGAAATATGTTTTATCTGGGAAAAATACTATGTCCGTTGAGATTTCTGACTGTACTGTGTGTATCATGAACGCTATGATCTTCCGTGCCAGATTCCACACTCCCAGCGCTGTGCCGCAGACCAACCGATGTTCGTCCGTGTCGCATCGTAGGCATATGGGCGTGTCTGTCATGTGGATAGCATACTATCTCTCCTTCGTCGGGTACTTCCGGTTAACCACCATGTACCACGTTGACCTGGCCGATGTAGGGAGGTGGGGGTGGTGCACTGTGCGCCACACAAAATTCCAGTTAATCGCAGGGTACCTCCGTTCCATGTTATTCCGTTCCATGCGTCTTACAAGCAGTCTATACACATCTTTGGAAGTCGGTGATCGGGTAGTTGGTAAATCTGCACGCACATAACTGTGTTCCACGAAGAACTTTCGGATGTGTGATAATGGAGGCGTAATATGCCCAACACTAACCGGTGGAAGAAGCGATGGCGGTGCTGGTTCTTCGATTATCGCACCCGTTAGGGAGTAGTTCCTGTTACGCCACAGTTTGCACATGGTGTTAATATACATTGCCCGAGCCTTTTCGTAGACACTGACTAGGCCAACACCACCTCCCCGCGTCGGGAGCGTGAGCGACTCGTATTGCACCTTAAAGAGCTGTCCCATGCTCACATAGTATCCAAAGGCTGCTTGTATCCTCGTGGCCATCGTACGTGGCAAAGGGAGAAGGTGTGCCACGTGGCACATCTTGGGTGCGAGGTGGAGGTTGACCAGTGTTACTCTCTGCAGCATATCCATCGAGCGCAGGGCGTTGAGTCGTACTGATGTGCGTAGTTGACACAACAGCTTACGGTAGTTGTCTGCTGTTGTTCGTGCCGTCTCCGTATGGAAAGTGATACCCAAACATCGTAGGGTTTGCACCACAGGTAAGGGTCCTTCAGTTCCTGGTTCGAGTCCTCGGCCTACATTCATGAATTGTGATTTTCGAAAGTTAACCACGCTACCAGCTGCCTCCCCGTATTTCTGTAGCCAATCCATTGCTGTGCGTGTCTCCTCTGCTGTCTTCACTAGAAGCACTACATCATCAGCATATGCTCTACATTTGAAGGACTGATTCCGTAAAGTGATACCTGTGAGTCGTTGGCGCAATCCTGCAAGACATGGCTCTAGTGCGATGGCATACAAGATGATGGACAACGGACACCCCTGTGTGACTGATCGTAAAATCTGGAAATGTTCTGTTCTCCCTCCATTAATCAACACCGCTGACCGGGCACCATGCAACAACTTCATCACCATAGTGGTAAAAGTAGGCGGAACACCCATCCTGAGCATCACTGCCTTGAGGTAGGTGTGATCCACTCTATCGAAGGCATGGTCAAAATCGATGCCTATCAATGCTCCACGTAGACGACACGCCTTGGCAAGGCAGATAACATCACGATAGTCTCCCAAGGCCGTATGAATATTGCTTGTACCTCCGAGACATGTCTGATCCCTGTCGATTCGCTCCTTTAGCAATGTTTTTAAGCGACATCCTATTATACGCATAAGGATCTTGTAGTCGCTATTTAGGAGGGTCAAAGGCCGATAATCGCATGTGGTTTCCGAATTGGAATCACCAACCCTTCTGTGAATTCAGTGGGGACTGGTAACTCCTGCGCGATTATCTCGTTAAACATACTTAACCACATCGGTGCCATAATAGTGACAAACGTGCGATAGAATTCCAATGGGAAACCGTCTGGACCCGGGGATTTGTTCGGAGCTCCTCGTTGGATAGCCTCCACCATCTCCTCTTCCGTTATTGTTTGTAGGATGTCTGCTTCCGAGTTCGCGTATGTCATGTCTGGGATCTCATTAAGGACGGTCTCCATTGCCTCCTGTTCCACCTCGTCGGCCCCATAAAATCTGGTGAAATGGTCCTGGAACGCCCGGGCTATGTCTTTCTGTGCTGTATATTTCCGGCCGTCGTCGAGTTCAATCTCGTGAATTAATCCCCGGCGTCTACATTGTCTCTCCCGTATGACATAGTGCATGGAGGGCTGTTCATTGTGGAGTCCATCCTGCACCCTCGCACGTATCATTGTACCTGCCATTCTGGATGTTGTGAGTTGTATTAGTTTTGCCTTGACATGGTGTACGGCTGTTTGGCGTTCTGGTGACGGAGGTTGGGAAGAGTTCCCGGAGGGTCGTATAATAAAATTCAGAGGTCATACGCTGCCAACGAGAAGCCTCCTTCCCATAAAAAATAAATGTTCTTCTTAAGGCTGGTTTCACGCACGTGACCCACCAATGTAGAACAGAACCATATGCATTTCTGCGCCTTAGGCAATTTTGCCATGTTTCCTCTACCATACGTCGACATTCTGCGTCGTGAAGATGAGAAACATTCAACTTCCAATTACTCCTTCGCCTCCATACCTTTTGCCGGGAGAGGGTGACTGTACAGATATATGCCTCGTGGTCGGTGAACGCTGTAGGCCAAATTTCCGCATCCACTGTCGAAGTCATCAGTCTTCTTGAAAGATAAATTCTATCCAATCTGCTCGCCGAGTGGCTGGTGATGTACGTGTATCCCTGTTGTCCAGGATGTTTGAGGTCCCACGTATCAATTAATTGCATCCCGTTGACCAGCGCTCTGAGTTCTTGACATGTCGTGTAGTTAGGATGTTGGTCCTTCCTGTCTAGTACACAGTTGAAGTCTCCCCCTATGATACAAGCCTCGTATTGGCCCCTGAACAATGGGGTCACCTCTTGGGCGTAAAATTCCTGGCGTTCCCTCCTCTTATCGCTGCCTGATGGTGTATAAATATTGATCAGTCGTACGCCTCCTATGGTGACAGCTGTTCCGCGTGCTGTGGGCAGATTATGTCGACAGCACATATCCCTTCTTTGAGTAATATTGCCGTGCCGATGCCTCTCTCGTCGCACGGTGGGCAGTAAATATCGTATCCATAGAAGTCCTGGGTGTGAAGGACTCGTACTTCCTGCAGCAACGCTATGTCTATATCCGCCGCCTTGAGCATGTCACTGAGCATCTTCATCTTGACGGGGGTTTTTATGCCACTGATGTTAATGAACCCTTTCCGGTACGCCTGTTGCATGGCATGTATCATAGGGGAGTCACAGTCTGACAGTTAACACCTCCTATCCTCCTTGTGCTCCATCCCAGTCCCCCATCGCCCTCACTTGCTGTCATATTTGGCCGCCCGGACTCATTCCGCCGGGGTGCTTGTTTGCTACTCCTTCGTTCTCGTCTGCGTACTGAGTCGCCTCTGTTGCTCAGTCCAAATGCGTTCTTTCGGCGCCATGTTCTGTTGTCCGGTTGACGTTCTCAACAGTCAAAGATCCTTTATCTGTTTCCATCTCGTCTTGTGTCACGTCGTTCCTCTGAACACAGGTCGCCGCCCCACTTCTCTCTTCGCTCGGTATTTCTTCCGCGGCCGTTGTTTGTTGCTCCTTGCTGTGGGTCACCTCGTCATTCGTCTCTGATTCCTTGCTGTCTTTGTCGGACGAAAGGCGGCGTTTCCTCCGCCGTTTTGGCGCTCGCTGCTTCCGTTGTCTGACCTCTGAATCTGAGGTCAGTACAGCCTCCTGATCGTCGTTTTTCAAGTCCACGTCCTGCTCCTTCGCACTGTCAACTTCCATTTCCGCCGCGTCCTGCAAGGGCTGTGGCGAAGTCATAACGTCCTGAGACCGCCGTTCATGTTCCGTCTCCGCCTCTTCTGGCTTTGATTCGTTAGATTGGTCTTCCGTCGTTACACGCTGGTTCGGTTCTGGTGTGGTTCTCGTATCCCCGCGAAAGGCCGCAGCATACGTCAAGGGGAGCACCGTCGCATGCTGCTGTTGTTGTGGATCACCACGTGGCAGTTGTAATAGCCTCCTTTGCGTACACTCAGACCTCACGTGTCCCTCCTTTCCACACCCCGAGCAAGTTCTCGGTTGTCCGTCGTAGATGACGATTGCCCTACAGCCACCGATATACAGGTATGACGGAACGTGTTTGCGTAATTCAATCTTTACCTGTCTTACGCCGTTCAGGACACGATATGTTGCAAAAGTCGCCCATTTCTCGGCTTCATGTGAGATAACCGTGCCGTACGGGCACAAAGCCTCTGTCACCAGTTTTTCAGGCAATTCGAACGGTAGCTCGAAGACGCGGATTGTTCTTAATCCCATTCCGGCGTGATCCACTGTAACCGTTCCGACATTTCCGTCTGAATGGCAAAAACGGAGACCCTGTTGGTGTCGTTGTAATATTCTATCACATGAGCTTGCAGTAAACGACGCTACTGACTATGGACAAGTGTATTCCTACCAGAACGTCCGGCTCGATTTTTACCCCATCTCGTAGAAAGCGATCTATTTCGTAGGCCTTTGGTCGTGCAAAGTCGTTATTGAAAGTGAATCGCAGTGTCGATTTATGGTATGAAAAAGCCATAGTTCGATCTGTGCACTACTAAATTACACCGCTACGCACTCCGCGTAAACAACTCGCGCGCTGCGCCTGTGGCCGGGACGTAAACAACGCCCGAGCCGGTGCGCGGCCGAAGGCCAACTGTGCCTCTACACCACTGGAGACACAGTGAACACCGCACCTGCAAGGGCTATCTAGGCACGCCTCCCGTCAGATACAAATTCCCAGCTTCGCGCTGCCCACAGAACTCAAACTCGTAGTTATGAAACTAATTCCCGTAAGAGTAAGGGCTTCAAACTTGCCCACCCTTCCGCACTAACGATAGGATCATTGCCCGTCACCTGCATATTATATATATATACATGTGGCGTCTGTTCCGAAAGTACAGACGTCATTTCTGATCCTGCAGTTGTTATTATTTAATATTCATAGAATATATGACATCAACTGCGATTGGGCAAAGCTGAAAATGTGTACTCAGGCGGCATTTGAACCCGGGTCTCCTGCTTTCTAGGCGGGAGGCGTGCCTAGATAGTCCTTGCAGGTGCGGTGATCACTGTGTCCCCAGTGGTGTAGGGGTCAGCGCAACTGTCTAGAAAGCAGGAAACCCGGGTTCGAATCCCGATGGGTACACATTTTCAGCTTTGCCCAATCGCAGTTGATGTCATATATTCTGTGAATATTAAATAATAACAACTGCAGGATCAGAAGTGACGTCTGTTCTTTCGGAACAGACGCCATATGACGGGTAATGATCCTATCGTTAGTGGGGAGGGGTGGGCAAGTTTGAAGTCCTTACGGGAATTAGTTTAATAACTACGAGTTTGAGTACTGTGGGCAGGGCGAAGCTGGGAATTTGTATCTGACGGGAGGCGTCCTTAGGTAGTCCTTGCAGGTGCGGTGATCACTGTGTCCCCAGTGGTGTAACTAGTTCCGTCGCGTCTGCGGCCAAGTGCGGACGGTGTTTACCTGTCGCTCGCGGCGCGTGCTTTCAGACGGTGCTATTCTACTTTAAGTGCTGGTTACGATATTACTATGCAGTCATCGATTAGACATTGTACGTTGAAATTTGGTTTTCCGTTTGGTTATGAGCGACCTAAAGTATATGGTATTGTCGATTGGCTGTTTGACGAAATAGGTTTAAAAGACGAAGACGTCGTGGGAATGCAATATGATTTCTTGAAGAATACACTGTACGTCGACGAAGAAATCTGTTTGCGTATCATGAGAACGACAGGCGGATCTACGAACTTTGTTCACGAGAATGGGGAAGTTTGCAAAGTGTCTATAAGCTTCGCTGGCTTAGGTCTTCGCTCTGTCCGCATTTTCAACGTGCCTTTTGAAGTGCCACTTGAATTGTTCCGACAAGCTCTTACTCCGTACGGAAATGTTTTGCAGATCGAACGGGAAAAATGGACAGGTCTGAAACATTTCAATGTCGATAACGGTGTGAAAACTGTCAAAATAGACTTACGGCAACATATACCGTCACAAATTATGGTGTATGGCTTTAGGGCTGTTGTAGTTTACGAAGGATAGCCAAGAACTTGCGCCAAATGCAATTCCCCCGATCATCTTCGAGCTGACTGTCCGAACATAAGGAATGTGCGCAGAACCGTCCACCCTGTGCAGCTTCCCACAGCTCGCTCAGAGTCGGACGGCACGTCGTACGCGGCAGTCCTTTTGAGCCCTGCTCCGAGACAAAATGTAGAGCAACAGTCGCCTCCCGTGGAGACGTCTGACGTACACCGTGAATCAGTGCGCCTCAGGTTTCCGAGCCTCCTCGCGGCGGTGAAGTCACAACGGATAAACAGGAGGGGAGCGGCGGCAGCGGCGGCGGCGGCGGAGCAGGCGGCCGCGCCTGCTGCGGCACAGCGCCCCATCAGACAGCAGCAGCAGCAGCAGCAGCTGCTGCAGCACACGACGACACCGACACCGCCAGCCGGCCGGCCGGCCAGGCAATTCCGCCGCAGCGCGACCAACAGACTCCGTCCATAACTGTACCAGTACCTCTACCAGAGTCTGGCAACGAAATGGACACTTCAGAACCAATGTTCATTTCTGAAATGTCCGAGCAACCTGCCAATACCAGTCCAGATAATAGTGAAACAGCTGACAAACAACGTTTGACCGTCGATTCTTGTCAACAGAAAACTGTGAAATCCAAAAAGATCAAGAAACAGTCTGAAGAAGAGTCCCAAGATCTAGAACGGAAGCGTCAAAAAACTAAAAACACCTTAAAAAAAGGAGACGCTGAATCTGCAAGCAAGAAACAAGAGGAAAGGGAGAAGCTACAGGTTGATGAATTTTTGTCATCCAATACTCAACCGCCACAAGACGAACCAAAGGGGACGGCCCGCTACTTCTTGGGCGGAACACATGGAAGATTAAAGCTACATTTACCAATGCAAGACTACAAAATTGGAACTTTAAATTTACATAGGATAGAATCGGACAGGAAACTACAAGCCCTAAAAGACTACATTTATGCTGCAGATATTGACGTCCTAATGCTTCAAGAGGTATGTACAACCAAATTACAGAACATACACGTATTTGACGCGATTTTCAATATTGGACAGGACAGTGGAACGGCGGTATTGATACGACAAGGAATACGATACGAAGCGAAAGCAGTTTTAGCCAACGGAAGAGGCATGACTTTACAGTTACAGGATCTACTATTAGTTAACGTCTACGCTCCGTCAGGTACCAGTAATAAGGGCAATAGAAGTCACTTTTACCGAGAAGAACTGATTCACCTTATCACTAGCTCCAGCTCAAGCATTATTTTTGGGGGCGATTTTAATTGCGTTTTACGCAAAGAAGACCAAATTCCTAACTTCAATTACTGTGAAGAACTAAAAATTCTAACGGATAGCCTACAACTGACCGACACTTGGATACATCTCCGACCCAATTCACCTGGATATACCGTTATTACAAATACGTCATGTAGTCGATTAGATAGGATTTACTGTACGGCAGATCTCTCCAGCTACGTGACCAATTGTGAAGTATGGCCTGTGTGTTTCTCTGACCACAGTGCTTATCACATCTGGGTTAAACAGGCTCGGCAGAAAACCTTCCTTGGCCGCGGTGTATGGCAGCTAAATTTGTCGCTTCTTAATGATGCAGCTTTACGAAATGAGATAATACACGTATAGGATAAATGCGTTCGAACGATGCACAGATTTCAACAACGCGTAGTTTGGTGGACCAGTTACGTTAAACCACAGCTAAAAAAATCGATATTACATTACGCAAAACAGAAAAACTACTGGAAGAAGATGACTATTGAATTTTATTTTAGCAGCCTTCGGGATTTATACAGAAATTCACCAAGCCCTTCTGATAATATTATTCAAATTCAACGCGTTAAAGCCAAACTCATATCGCTAACTAGCGTTTCTCTCCAGGGCAGGATTGTGCGTGCTCGAAACATCAACAACCTTCACGATGAAAAAGCGTCACTTTTCCATCTCGCTCGAGAAACAAAAAGAGCAAAACAAAAACTAATAAATAGTCTTACTGATGACCAAGAAAATCTATATAACGATCAACGTGCTATTCAACGATATGTATTCAATTATTTCCAACATCTCTATTCGGAACAACAAACTCAAGTCGAGGCCGAAGAGGAGTTGTTATCTGGATTTACGACGCAAATAAATGAAAACGACAATGCAGAGATATCTGCACAATTCACAGATGAAGAAGTCAGAACATCTTTAAAGCAGGCGCCGCGTAATAAGTCCGCCGGAATAGACGGCTTGCCTATTGAGTTTTACATAACTTATTGGGACATCATAGGCACAGAACTGACAAAGATGTACAACGAGCTTCAGACGATTAATGAGATCCCGGCTACCTTCACCGAAGGCATGGTGGTCTTAGTTCCTAAAACACCACGGAGTACGATGATTATGCAATATCGGCCGCTGACTTTAAAATGCTGACTTTAAAATATTCACTCGCTTAATCAATGACAGGCTGAAGCCAACATTACCAAAAGTTTTCGGATCATACCACGCACATCCGTCCACAGGAAGGACAATGTCTCACGTTTTGGCGGAATATCGGGATCTAATTCATCTTGTTTGGATCAGTAAAAGCGAATTAGCTCTTGCGTTTCTGGATTTTGATAAAGCTTTTGACAGGTTGAACCACAAATTTTTACTACACACGATGCGAAGATTAGGATACAACGAGCAAGTTGTTCACATAATTCAGAATTCGATAGGTCGCTCCTATTCGAAAATTAAAATAAATGGACAGTTGACAGCCGCTGTGCAGATTCAGCGTGGTATACGGCAAGGTTGTCCTCTTTCGTCAACTCTGTATGCCATTGGCATAGAGCCACTACTTAAAAAATTTCATGAACACCTACGAGGTCTCCAGACTTTGCATTGTCGGACAGTGTGTCATGCATACGCCGACGACATCAGCCTCATTATTAATAACGAAGCAGAATTGGACGTAGCAAGACAAATTGTAGAAAGTTACGCAAGAGCTACTGGTGCTCAATTAAACATTCGAAAGTCCAACATCCTGATGTTAGGACCTCATCCACCCTTGATGAGATCTCCATGGCTTCAGCGTACGGAGGAAAGGACACAACTGGGACTCCATATCACCGCCAACCCAGGAGATATGAGCATTGTTAACTGGACACGGAAACTTAATGCGTTGCGGTTCATGCTTAAGGGCCACCAAGTGAGATCACTGGACAGGCTTCAGAGAGCTGATTTTGTTAACATCTACGAGCTGAGCAAAATATACCACGTTGCTGCGATACTGCCCTTACCATCTGACATTGCGACAAGATTACTAGCGACGGCGTGTTGGTTTATTTGGATCTTTAAGCCTACGTTCGCCACTGCCACATTACCGCGTCTCAGCGGTGGGCTAGGAGTTAAAAATATTCAAACACAATGCACAGCAATCTTCATCCACGCGACCACCAGAATATTACAACTAAACCAAAACACTTTGACGAAACGTTTATTCTCTTGTCTCGATCCAGGTGATAGAACGCCACCGGTAAACGTAGGTCATATAAGCAACGAACTAGCATATGTTCGCCAGTACTACTTGGAACTGAGTTATTTAAAGGAAGATGGACGTGAACACAACACGAAGGAACTGTACCGTGCACTTGCGAGCGTGAAGGTCGGGGTGAGAGTTTAAATTTAGAGAAAGTTTAATTTTTTCAAACTCTCAACCACCAGCTGCGAACCAATTTCCTAAACATCCAAAAACACTGGAACTGTGATTGCGACTGACTCGTTTTCTAGGGGATGATATCACACGTTCGCAGCTTTCCTTCCCTGCATATGATTAACAAAACAAATTCATAATAAAATCAAGTTCATGAGAGAAAAGGGTGTACTAACTACTATTTTTGAAAACACGTGAAAGTTCACTTTATGTTGTTTATTTCACAATATTTGAACCCTGTGGCTGTCGCGTCTGTACGTCGGTAAATTTACCAAATGAAGTTATAGCTCGTGAGCCCCCCAGACAAAATGAATATTTGTCGCGAATTGTTTTCACACCACGTGGCCGTCTCAAACACCGCTTATGTTCATGCCTATGCGACGACACGTGTTACATTAACAAATCACAATCACTTTAATTCAATGCGATGCACACCTTGTTCCACCGGCTAAATATTCACAAACACACAGTAGCACTCGATTTAACTTGGTGCAGTCTACGACGAGCAACCACACGTGGCGATTGCCACAGACAAATCTCAAGTCACCACATGCCGTCCACATGCCGACTGAGCAGAGCGACCCCGCCAGGCCAGCCACACCACGTGCTCTCTGGAGTCCTTACTTCCTTCCCTCGCGCGCGCGCGACAAAACTCAACTGCCGGGGTTTTTTCCCCTACGTCATCAACTTCCCCATGTAAGCTGTTGTAACCGATTTGCCAACGTACAGCGCTCAGCCAATACATTTCTAAAACTTTACTTAAAATCAAAATAATTACACTACACATTAAACAAATCTTTTCTTACGTTTTTATATTAGTATAAACATCCTTTGTACTGTTTATCATAATCGTGCAATTTCTTATATCACAGATAACTGATTTAACTGAATATTTCAAGGTAAAATACAAAAGATTGAAAATAAAATGAAAAATAGTTAATATATTATTTTTATAAATAAACATTGCCATGCTAGTTGTGTAACTGTCTTGTCTTCGTTGGTAATTTATTACTTTTCATTGTCAATTAAACATATTACGTTAGATGTGACTATATCAGCTAATGTATTGTTTATTTATCAACAAAAAATGTTCAAATGTTCAAATGTTTGTACAGTCTATGGGACTTAACTACGGGGTCATCAGTCCCTAAACTTACAAACTACTTATGAACTACTTACGAACTAGGACGGCACAAATATCCATGCCCGAGGGGGGATTCGAACCCCCGACCGTAGTGGCCGTGCAGACCGTGACTGGAGCGCCTTAGTCCCCTCGGCCACCGCGGCCGGCTATTTATCAACAGGCTATTTTGTAATGAGCGCTTTAAAGGTTCCTAACTGCATCGTATTACTTCAAATGCCAGTAGTATTACAATATTTGTGCACTGCACTGTGCCTGGCACTCGCCATTGTCCCTCTCTCCCCTCACCGGAAACGAACTGTAAAATCCTAAGTTGGAACAAGCCACCAACATCGGCCTGCTCGCTGGCCTCCCGTCAGCTACAAGCACACAGCAAATCTCAACGTGGAGAATTTCTACCTATGGCCTAACTATAAATGTTGTCACCCAACTGTGTACATACATTGCTACCATAATTAATAAGATTAAAATTGTGTAACATTTAGTGCATTGGCATGGTCAATGTTTGCAGTGAACTTCATACTGTTTAATTATCAAATGCTATTAATTACCAGTATTTCTATTGGGCGGTAATCTCACACACTGACTGCGAACCAACCGACCCATCCGATTCAGAGAAAATACGAAACTTTCCTTTGGGAAAACATATGGAAGAATGTCCATAACAAGGCGCTTCCTTCTAAAGTTCGAGCCGTGTGGTATGAAGTCGTAAATGAAGTCATCCCTACCGGCGAGAAACTACATAAAATACACCTTCAACCGACGCCATATTGTGATAAATGTCAGCTTGTTGATACCCTTGTACATAAATTTACATGCAGAGACCAAAATGAAGTACGGAATTGGACACGGCAAAAGTTGGCACTTATAACCCGAACAACAGCAGCCCATATACCACCCACCCACATACTTCATCCGGACTGGACTTTCTTCCCTAAAGCAAAAAACAATAGTTACGTATGGATTCTTGGCAACTACGTATACTATACCATAGTTTTTAAGAGTAAATCGCTATGTGACTTTTTGCACTACTTGTCAAGTGAGCACCACAAATTACTGAAAACCCCAAAATACAAAGATATGTTCCAAAAGTTTCTAGTTATTTCACTATCGGCGAACAACACTTCATGAGTACGATAAATTGACGACACGACATACGAAATATAAGAAGTCTATTTTATTTTCATTTGAAAATTATTATTCCCATGGTTTTTAAGTTGGCTGTCATTTTTTTTTTTTTTGTACTCTGTGTGCCCTTAAGAGGTCGAGAAGTGTGTGATATATTCCACACAGTTATGACGTTTGAAATTAGGCAAAATAAAAAAAAAAATAAAAAATAAATAAATAAATAAATAAATAAATAAATAAAAAAATAAAAATAAAAATAAAAAAAAAACTGCCGGCGTGGCGCAGGGGATAGCGTCACGGACTGCGGAGCAGAAGGTCGCCGGTTCAATCGCGCCCACCGAAAAAAAAAAAAAAAAAAAAAAAAAAAAGTGGTTTAGGGGTCAGCGCAACTGCCTAGAAAGCAAGAGACCTGGGTTCGAATCCCGGCTGGGTGCACATTTTCAGCTTTGCCCAATCGCAGTTGATGTCATATATTCTATGAGTATATATTTGTTTGAAATGTTTGCAAAAAATCATAAAACTATAGGAAAAACTATAGTGGGCCGTAAGAGACGACTGTGCGTTTTTATTTTTTATTTTTTTATTGTTGTGTTTGTGAGGCCTGGCTGGTGAGGAAGCGGCGCCTCGGCCACGATTGATGCGGACACGCTATTGCTCTCGGCTAGTGATGGCGGACGCCTGTCGTCGGCACGGGGCTTCAAGGAGGCGCGGCGCGGCGTAATTTGAAACTGGCCGGCGCTGTGGAGTGGATTCCTGGCGCGAGTCGCGGGCACTCAATTAACATGCGAATCTTGTCGGGGATCTTAAGCGCGGCCTGTCCTCACTTAAATTGGGCAGCCCGGGACATCGGCCGCCTCTGCCCATTTGTAACCGTTTCGTGAAGATGACAGTTCTCCCACCCCGAATGCCACCGCGATTCCTCGGGAATCTCGGCGAACGGCTATAAATTCCACGGCTTCCGACACGGGGGTCTTCCAGATAAGCGGGCGACACCGCGCATGCCTGCGCGATAAATCCACGCGTCCTGAACTCTACGTCCGCTTACCAATAAAAGTCTGCCTCCCAACTGTGAACGTACATCAGCTGCTGGTATAAAGATAGCCTCTAAATGCACTACAATTTCAAATCGAATTTCATTACATTTTCGCATTCGCCGACTATATCGTTAGTTTTTAAAATGTTTCTTGTAAGTTAGATGCTGTCCATATGAATAAGAGTGAAGTGCTACACGTTGCTAACCGCATCAAACGAGAGCGTCTGCACCGATTTAGCTAATTTTGTAAATATATGTTCTTAACAGTCCGAGTAGAATTTTATTGTTGCAAAAAGTGGAAAAGTTGTCTGGGAGGTGGTAAATTTCGAGAAAAGGGAAAGTGCATTTTTGCATGATTTTTGTATCACATCAAGCATCCTACCAAAATAGGAACCTCAACATGAGCTTTACGAAGTCAAAGATGAAATAAAGAAACCGTTATCTTAACAAAAATAAATAAATAAATAAAAAGAACCAAAATAAAATAACAACGGATAATAAATATTATTAAATACATCATTAATCTAAAATAAAACTAATAATAAAGGTAATGTAGCAACCAAAGTATAAAATATTAAATGAACACCAGCCTGTGAACGCTCAGGCTTATAACCCCAACCCAAAATTAAAAATAATGTAGGAATCAATCTAGAATTTAATATATAAAGAAAATAAATTTCAACTAGAAAAAGAACAATATAATATAATCAATAAAAACAAAAAAATAAAAAAATGATAAGAATAAAATATATTGATCTTCTTGCAGTAATTATTAAAGAACAAATCCAAAAACTCAATAAAATTAATATAAAAGAAAAAAAACATAAAGAAAGAACAATAAATTCAAATCTTAATAAAATTATCAATAAATATTTAAGTTTAGCAGAAAGAACGTAAACACCAGAAAGATAAATTAATAAAGAAGCACATAATCTAAATATAGACAATAGTTTTAATAGTTAAAAAAACATTGGTACAAGGTGCGTTCGGAGAATGGTCCCATATTGTACAAACCGCGCTGGCGAGGATGAGGTGCCTGCGCATGCTCATTGAGGGACATGTCAACAAGCGCCTCCTATCGTGCAAAGCACTGCAATGAAGCAGTGGTACACAGCTAACAGCGTCAGTGTGATAACTAGTGTCACTAAAACATATACCAACGCTTTAAAATTTGTTTCAAAGTAGACAATAATGGTGACAAAGATCCATGGGATGTTAGTGAAAGTGTATGGTATTGAAGCATTGAGTAAAAAGTGTGTGTTTGAGCGGTGTAAACGCTTTAGAGATGGAAAGGAAGGTGTCAAGGATGAGCCATGTTCGGGTCGACTGTCCACGTTCACAGTGACAAACAACATCCAACGAGTGCGACGGATGCTTGCAGATGATCGGCATCATTATTTCTACTTCCCCGCCTTAAGTTACCACTGAAAGGCTAACACTTCGCAACGGTTGTGGAGATCAGTGTTCAGAGCGAATCCACAAGAAGTTTTTGGTGACAGCAGTAAAACCGATGTCAGAATTGTATTGTATCCAGTGTCGATTATTTTAGAGGCCAGTAAAGGTATTTCGTTTATAACTCTTGTTTCCTATATTTCTTCAGACTCTTCATGGAAATTTTCAGTTGCACCTACATTAGAACGTTGGTTATGTTCCTACATAAGTTTTCAGGAATAAATTTCTGGACAACTACAAAGAAAATGTGGACAATTTAGGCACACTGTAAAAAACGCAATTTTACCATGCACCCTCGATGAAATTGGAGACATATTTATGTTTTTTCATGGAGGTTTCCACAATCCGCAAGCCACCATATCGTGCGTCGTAGAGGATGCCTTGCAATAAAGTTTTACACTGAAACCTTCTGGCAGATTAAAATTGTGTGCCGGAACCGGGATTCGAACCTGCGACCTTTGCTTTTCACGGAAAAGCGCTCTACCGACTGAGCTATCCCGGCACGCTTCACGGTCCGTTCTCACAACTTTACGTCTGCCAGTACCTCGCGTCCTATTTTCCAAACTTCACAGCAGTTCTGCAAACCTTGCAGAACTAGCACTCCTGGAAGAAAGAATACGGTGGAGACATTGCTATGCCATAGTCTAAGTGATGTTTCCAAAATGAAAGCTTGCAGCGGAATTTACGCTGATATGAAACTTTCTGGCAGATTAAAATTATGTGCCAGAACTGGATTCGAACCTAGGACCTTTGCTTTTCGCGGGCAAGCGCTCTATTGACTGAGCTATCTCGGCACGCTTGCCAGCGAAAGGCAAAGGTTCGAATCCCGGTTCCGGCACACAATTTTAAACTGCCAGGAAGTTTCATATCAGCGCACACTCCACTGCAGAGTGAAAGTTTCATTCAAGTTTTACGCTATTGGACGCAACAGTAGACTTAACTACCGTTTGACCGATTATCATGTAACTTGGCAGGTGTATGTAATAGACGGGAGGAGTAAATGAGTTGAAAGAGGGAGAGAAGGAAATGGAGAGAGACAGATGAGATGAATGCGGACGATATGGACGGAGAAAGAGCGAGAAGAAGGGCCAGAAAGATAGAGTAGAAGATTATGCCTTGCACTAGCTCAATGGACCCATTTATGTCCACGTGAATGTTCTCCGGATCGTAATGCACCCGCCGCCAGCTTGTCTCCGCCCCGCAGGACAAGTGTCAAGGAGCTGTTCCCCAGGAAGACGACGGTTTCACATCCTCCAAATGAAATGTCCGCAATCCTAAGCGACCAACCTATGTGGTCATCGGTCCCTATACTTAACAAGCCAATTAAACTAACTTACCCGAACACACACACACACACACACACACACACACGCAGGGGGGAGGACTTGAACCTCCGACACAAAGAGTCGCACGCTCCCATCGTCATGGTGAAGAAGATATAAGAATTCATCAGACCGTGCAACGCTGTGTAACTGCGCCAACGTCCAGTAATGGTGATTCAGACGCTCATTCCAGCCCGGCGCCGCCACCTCACTGCCGGCCACAGGCTGGCCACCTTAGTAACGCCCTGGCCGTTGCGCTGCAAACGCGCCGGTCTGCCTTCGCTCACTCCACCGGCTTGCTTCCCTTGTGTTAGCCTCCGTGCTGCTACCAATGAGCGTCCCTCGCTGTAGTGATGGCCGACTGGAACGACGATCGTGGCCCGGCAGTCGAACCCGCACCCCTCGCCACTCGCTGGTGCTGTGCTGTCCTCCGCCTGGTCACAGGAGGCGCCCTAGGTGTGGCCGCATCCCTTCGTCCACACCGCGCCGCCGGGTGAGTAACTCGCTGTCTGCCAGGCGCTACCCTCTCACTGCAGGCCTACCGCGCCATGCGCTGAACCAACACCACGTAGAAGACAAGGCCTCACAACTGGCCGTGCTACGTCACACTGACAGGCCGCGGCCGCCAGCTTACTGGCTGGTCGCTACGAGACAGTGGGCGTGCCCCAGCGGACAGCCATTCCGCTGGCGGCCGCGGCCTGATCAGTGTGACGTAGCACGGCCAGTTGTGAGGCCTTGTCTTCTAGGTGGTGTTGGCTGAACCGATGCCCCGCCGCGCCGCTGTCGATGCCGGAGTCTCGCTGCCAGTATCCCGCGCCTGCTGCTACTGCAACTGCAACGGCTGCATCATCTGCTACTGCTTACGAGGCCGATCGGACCGCCCGTACCGACCGTACTGATCACAATGGATGTACTGAAAGTCGAACCCGTCATCTTCGCTTATATTTACTCGGCAGGGTCGACCCCATCGGTTATTGCTCTGTGTGTTTCACAAGTGTGACATACTCACTTATTGTTAAATGTGACCACTTTCCTGTTTCCGATCAAGTACACCTCCAGCCACTAGTTCCCTTTATTAACGCACTTGCTTACATATTGCTTAGCACAAGCGTCTCCATTGTCGCACTTGCTTCTCCAGATGTCCACAGCACTGGACTATTCTGATTACTGACTGTGCAAGCTTATTTGTCCTGCTTCACTAACGTCAACACGTCCACTTTCGACAAAGCGCTGCTTCTGTTCACTACTAAGTCCAAACTTTTAAGTCCACTAGCTCCAGACCAAGTTTTCCCACTTTTATTGATTATAGGTTCTCTGCCTCCTACAATGATGAAGAACGTATCGGAATTCAAGTAACGGTGTTTCAGATGCTCATTTCAGCCATAGCATCCGATGTCGTAGTGTTGTCCTGAAGAAAACACACAGTCTCTCGGAAAGTTACGAGCCACCACATACCACATAGCACAATCCTTCATATCCCCTATTACATGTGCGCCATGACAGTGTACTTGCATCAGACTTTTAACTGTTTTCTAAGCTTGCAGTTTTAACACGTCCATATCCATTATTGTTTTTCGCTACGGTTCCTATGTCGTATGTTGTATGACACGTTTCTGTTGTGTTTTCCGTTGGCTCCATTATTGGACTTCACTAGGCGCATTCAGAACTTAGTACGCAGATCTGGCACTCAAAGCATATTGCAAGAGGACGAAGAATAATTTTACTAAACAAAGTGACTGTAAAGAAACGTCCATCAGGTTAGAAATACAAATTCAGAGAAGAGAGAAACGCCGTCATCGTTGGACACCGAAAAAAAGAACGTATACGAAGATGTACTTTATAGTCTCAAATGGAAAAAAGTCAATAAAGGATTACACGGTCTATAGCAAATGAGAAAGGAGGAAGAAGAGAAATACTTTGCAACTGCAAAACACGCAGGAGGAAGACCGAACCATTAGAATGTATAGTAAGTTCCATAGAGAAAAACCACGAACAAAAACACTATTTTCAGAGAATGCTTCAAGTGATTTCATATTACAATTTGTTTTCTTAACAAGTGAAATAATACCTTACGGCCTTAGGATGAGTCAAAGTCATGAGATTCATCCTAATATCGCTTTGGACCTCCAGGTGTCCAGGTAACTGCAAGAGCTCTACGTGACATGGAATCAACAAGTCCTAGGACGTCTGCTGCAAGAAAATTGAGCCACGCTGTCTGTATAGCAGCACAATCAGGCGACAGTGTTGTCAGTGCAAGATGTTTTGGACAACATGACCTCTCTGTTTTGTCCCACAAGTCTTTGATGCGCTTCGTGACGGTCGGTGTGGGTGTCTAAATCTTTTGCTGGAATTGTTCAAACTATTCTTCAAATCACTTTCGAACAATTGAGACCCAGTAACTTGATGCATTATTATCCGCAAAATTTCCAACGTTCTTTCAGAACATATTGTCCATTAATGGCTGCAAATAGTCTAGAAGTTGTTCAACATTACCGCACCCTGTTAATAACTGGCTCAGTTTGACCAGATGATCAGGTCCATTCAATTTAAAAACAGCCCACACCATTATGGAGCCATCACAAGCGTACACAGTGCCTTGCAGACAACTTGGAATCTGCACTGAAGTCCTTTCATCAAAACTAAAATCTGCACACTAATTATTACGAGGGCGGTTTGGTAAAAATAGAATAAAAATTGTTTTAAAGGAGAAAACTTTATTTCTCGACATGGTCTCTTGCAAGGCTATACCCTTGGTCCAGCGAGTTTCCATTTTTTTCAACCCATCAGCAAAGTAGGCTTTGCCAAACTCTGGAAAATAACGTGTCACAGCGGCGGACACTTCCTTAGGACGATGAAAATTTCTTCCCACCAAGCCAAATTTTCAAGCACTCGGAGCCATGTCTGGTGAATAGGGTTGGTGAAGAACCAATTCGCATCCCAAGTCGTGCACTTTTGCCATTGCGATAGCAGCTTTGTGTGCTGGAGCATTGTCCTGATGAAACAATACTTTCTTCCGTGCCAATCATGGACCTTTTCACTTAATTCCTGTTTCAAACGATCCATCAAAGCACCATAATAGGGTCCAGTTATGGATCTGCCTTTTTCCAAATAATCCATCAGGATTATACCCTGGGAATCCGAAAAGGCAGTGGCCATCACCTTTCCAGCTGACAGTCTTCGTCTTTTTTAGTGCACTCTCCCCACTCTTCGTCCGTTGTTTGGACTGTTGTTAACTTTGGAGTGTAATGGTGGAACCAAGTTTCACCCATAGTTATGAATCTGTGCAAAAAGTCCTGTCGATCGCGCCTGAACAATGTGAGATTCTGAGCAGAAATGTTCTATCGTTTCCGTTTTTGGTCCAAAGTGAACATGGGCGGAACCCATCGCACACAGTACTTCTTCGTAGCCAGTTTTTCCTGGAGGATGTAATGCACTCGTTCAGCCGATATGCCTACAATGTTAGTTATCTCGCGAACTTTTCATCTTCGATGGTCCATAACCGTATTACGGATTCCTGTGTGGTGACTTCGAAGGGCCCGACCAGAACGTGCTCCATCTTCCGTGCTTTTCCGACCACGTTTAAACACATTGATTCAGAAGTAAATTGTCTTCAATGTTGGTGTAGAACCCACATGGACCTCATCCAAATCGGATTTGATCTGTGCAGCTGTCCAACCCATCAAATGAAAATGTTTAATGGCCGTACGAAATTAGTTTTTCTCCATTCTAAGGAACAATTATGCAGTTCTCACTTCAGCTGGCAGCCAACAATAGTAACAGCAGCCGTTCTAAACTTGCTGTAACATTCTTGGAAATATCAGCCTTACCAACAACAGTGCAGGTTCCTAAAATTTCACGCTCTTACGTACAAATTTACTACACTTATTTATCAAGTCAACTTCGTAGTTTCCCCATGTATGGATTCTGCTATTTAACCATCTCACAAAACCATGGTTTCCAAACAGTCTAAGGTCAAACGGGGATGATTATGAGACCAGGAGAGGTGCTGTCGTGTTGTTAGCAAAAGGAACTCGAGTCGCTTGTTTGCTGCCTTGGTCCATTAACGCAAAATTGCACCACACTGTTCTAACGTATAGGTTCGTAGTACGTCCCACTCTGACTCATGTGGTTATGTCATGCAGTGTTGATTGTCTTTCTGGCACAGCCAACTCTACATATACGCCACAGTTCTCTTGGAAGACAGAAACAAAAGCAGAAACATTATCACATATTTTGGGAAAAATTTTTGTTTCACTTTTTGGGATAAAGTGCACTATCTTATTAAAATTTATATATAAAAATAGTCTAGAGTGCAATGATTTTTATTTGTATCAGCTAGTTACGTTCCTTTTTTGGGCCATCTTCAGGATTGCAACTCTGAAATGTATCATAGTTATATTTAGAAGATCTTCAACCAACATACATTAGAGACAACATTAACGTAAGTCAGTAAAGAGAAATAAAAAGATGTTATACCCATTGTGTCATGGAGCTGGGCAGGTGCATGGGTGCCTTTCAGTACGTCACTGCTGGCAGGAGCAAGGTTTCAAATGTTCAAATGTTTGTATAACTTATGGGACTTAACTACGGGGTCATCAGACCGTAAACTTACACACTACTTATCAACTACCTTATACTAAGAACGGCACAAATATCCATACCCGAGGGGGATTCGAACCCCTGACCGTAGTGGCCGTGCAGACCGTGACTGGAGCGCCTCAGTTCCCTCGGCCACCGCGGCCGGCGAGCGAGGGTTACTGCTCTTAAATAGCTGAGACTCCGCCCCTTTGCCAGCTGCACCCAGGTCCTCTAAATGTAACTGTGATACATTTCAGAGTTACAATCCTGAAGATGGTCTAAAAATGACTGAAACTAATTGATACAAATAAAAATCATTGCACTCTAGACGCGATTTATCCAAGACATCTGTTGAGATTCTGAAATTAAGATTTCCTCCCCCCCCACCCCTCTCAGTCCCGCTACGAATTCCTCTCCTACGTCAACCTCTTAATTTTACAGTTGCTCTTGCACTATTAATTCTTCAATTACTTGCTTGTGAAGAGTGTTATTTATTTACTTTCATGTGGCTCTTGTCAGGATATTCCACTTAGTAGGCTAGGATACTCGGCGAATACTGCTGGAGACTGCCCTTCCGTCGTTTTCTTGCTTATTTTATACCGTCCACGAAGGTTTCTGGATGCTTCCGTTGCAGCTTGCTGACCCGCAAACTGGTACGAACTAAGTTGCGTAGCACCGGTAACTCCTCATTGGTCACGAACTCACTGAACCACTTTGTTTACAGTCAGGCTGCTTCCGATAAACTCGTCCCGGTTCCTGTGTTTTGCCTTGGATCGCTAAATGCGTCGGAGGCCTGCTTTCGTGTATCTGCGCCTGCTCCTCTCTGTTTACTGCTGGTTGCAAAACACTTGTTCGCTGCCTGCGCTGCCTGCTCACTGGCAAAATCACTTCAATACTTCCAATAATTCACTTTTACCTATTTCACCCCTACACTTGATTTACTCCAGTCTCTGCCTTCCCCTAGAATTTTACCCTCTAAATCTGTATCTAGCACCCATAGAGGTGTCAACATATATCTGATCATCCTGTCTGTCCTTCTTTCCAATTTTTCGATATTTTTCTTTTCTCTCCGAATCTACTGTTAAGATCCTGTAGTGACATCGCTATTCGCCACAACGCCGGCGGTCTACACAAGTCGCTGCGCAACTTCAATAAGGGCCGATAAGTGGCACCACAGTACTCCAGCCACCGAGGACGCCCGCAGTTTCGATAACTCTCTGCCTGCTTTGTGCGTCGGCCAATGGGATGAAAAGGGCTCGGCTAGATATGCCGGCACACCACAGCCATGACAGTCAGTACAAGAGTACAGAGGAGCACGATGTTCCAGTCAGTACGAGTCAGCCACGGGAGTGCGTCAGTTGCAGAAGTTCATCATAGAAAAGCCAGCCTTCTGTCTATGCACAAGCCGAATAGTTTCTATTGCGTAGAAAAACTATGCAATAGTACAAGGAATTTGTACCACACAAGCATATCAAAGCTGAGTACTAGTTGTTGTTGTGGTCTTCCATCCAGAACTGGTTTGATGCAGCTCTACTCTATCCTGAGCAAGCCTCTTCATTTACTCATAAGACCTGCAACCTACATCCATTTGAATCTGTTTTCTGTATTCATCTCTTGGTCTCCCTATGCTATTTTTGCCCCACACCACTTCCCTCCAACGCTAAATTCACGATTCCTTGATGTCTAAGAATGTGTCCTACCAATCGATCCCTTCTTTTAGTCATGGTATGCAAGAAATTCCTTTTGTTCCACATTCTGTTTAGTACCTCGCCATTAATTACGTGATCCACCCACCTAATCTTCAGCTTTCTTCTGTAGCACGACATTTCAAAAGCCTCTATCTTCTTCCTGTCCATACTGTTTATCGTCCATGTTTCGCTCCCATACAAGGCAACACTCCACATAAATACCTTTAGAAACGACTTCCGCACGCTTAAATTAATATTTGATCTCAACAAATTTCTCTTTTTCGAACCGCTTTTCTACCCATTGCCATGCTGCATTTTATATCCTCTGTAATGCAACTACCGCATGTTATTTTACTGTCCAACTGACAAAACTCATCTACCACCTTCATTATTTCGTTATCTGATCTACTTCCTTCAGAATCGCCCGATTTTCTTAGACTGCATTCCATTATCCTTGTTTAGTTCTTGTTAATGTTTATTTTATACGTACCTTTCAACACATGTCCTTTCCGTTCAACTGCTCTTCCAGGTCTTTTGCTGTCGCTGACAGAATTACAATGTCATCGTCAAAACGCGTTTATTTCTTTACTCTGAACTTCAATTCCTTCTACAAATTTCTCCTTGCTTTCCTTTATAGCTTGCTCAATGTACAAACTGAATAGCATTGGAGAAAGGCTACAACCCTGTTACTCCCTTCCCAACCTCTGCATCCCTTTCATGGCCTTCAACTCTAATAACTGCTGTCTGGTTTTTGTACAAGTTGTAAATAACCTTTCGATCCCTATATTTTACTCTTGCTGATTTCAGAATTTGAAAGAGTGTATTCAAATCAACATTGAGTACTTATCTCATTGTATTAATAAATCCTTTTAGGACTAATCAGTTCTTTAGTTGCAGGTCTTGTCCACATCCTTGCTAGCCATGGCCCACCACCTTTCGAACGTACAGCATACCGTCACAACACATCCGACATTACCTAATGTTCAACATTCCTCTGTAGCAGCACATCTCAAACGCTTCTATTCTCTGCTGTTCTGGTTTCTCCACTGTTCATCTTGCACTTCCATTAGTGTTGCGCTCCAAACCTACTTTCCCAGAAATTTCTTCCTCACATTAAAAGGCCGTCGTTAAATATCAATAGATCCCTCCAGAATTTTGAGCTCTTTTATATACTTGTAATAATTTAGGTACCATTTATACCAGTTGGTTGAACTCGGCAAGTATGCCATTTGTCATAGTGATTTATGTTTTCTATACGGGGTGTCTCAAACGGGACTTTACAATTTTAAAAATTCATATTAATTTATTAAAAAGAGGTACACAGCTGGTTTTAGTGTTGTTTCAAAGGAAAACACATAATTTGTTTTACCTTAAACTAAAAGTGTTCGATGTGGCTTCCGTTGGTTATCCTGCAGACATACCATCGGTAACTGATTTCTTCCCAAACTCGCTTCAGCATTGCAGGTGAACTTGCTCAACGGCGGCGTAGATTCTTGCTCTAAGTTCCGGTAGAGTGGCCGGCAAAGGAGGTACGTACACCACATCTTTGATGAAGCCCTAGAAGAAGAAGTCTAGCGGTGTCAGGTCTGAGGAACGGACAGGCCATACAATTGGCGCAGCACGGTCAATCCACTTACCTGGGAAACGGTCATTGAGAATCTCCCGAACGTCAGTCAGATAGTGTGGTTGTCCACCGTCTTGCATGAAGTAAACATTTCGTTCTCCGTCGTCATCGATCTGTGGTATCAAAAATTGTTGCAACATATCCAGGTACACTATCCTTTTATCGTTCGTTTTTGGAAAAGGGGGCCGTACATTTTCTTCTTGCTCAACGCACAAAAAACGTTCACCTTAGGGCTATCATACGCATGTTGCAATATTTCATGTGGATTTTCATTGCCCCAAAACCTACAGTTGTGTGGGTTAACCTTGCCACTTAAGTGAAAAGCTGACTCGTCAGAAAAGATTATGTTGTCCAAGAAATGCTCATCACCATCCATTCGGTCTAAAATATCCGCACAGAAGTTCTTCCGGGCAATCTTATCAGTGTTTTTAATTGCTTGTAAAAGCGACAATCTGTACGGTGCACCCCATTTCTACAAAACATTTATGCCTCTCATAAATTGTAGGCCTACTAGGAGGATCTTCAGCATACTTGATACGAAATTTACGCTGAACTGTTGTCGCCGACTTTGATTCTTCAAACCAAACCACGCTCGGGTCCAGTGAAGGCAGCCATCTTTAACGTAACTGCCGCTAGCGCTTCTTACGGCGCGATTCTGCACTAGCGAACTACGCGAGTTAAAACTTGATGTGTTTTACTTTGAAACAACCCTTAAACCATCTCTCTACCTCTCTTTAATAATAATTATATATATATATCAATTATGGAAGTTGTAAAGTCCCTTTTGAAACACCCTATATTATGTTTCGGCATGTAGATCATTTTGCTCTGATTGTTGCCAGCCTGATATTGAAGTACCAAGGTAGCAGGTTGCTAGCCTTACTTGCCCAGGGCCCCACTGGGTTTAATCCTAACGGTTGAGGGACTAACCGGTGGATTTGGTAGTCTTTGACGTCTGAGTACAAAGGTGGCCACGACTCAGATATATGTCTGAGATGCCCAACCTTATTCCAAAGTAACTGGTATCACAACTGTCAGGACCACTTACTTGGCACTCATACGTTGCCCGTGGTTCATGAACTAGGACTATGACTACAGGAACTCACACCATGAACTACAGCTCTTTATATACTCGTAATAATTTAGGTACCATTTATACCAGTTGGTTGAACTCGGCAGGTATGTCATTTGTCCTAGGTGATCTATTTTTTCTATATTATGTTTCGGCATGTAGATCATTTTCATCAAATTTCCCTGTGGGATTATCAGATAATATAACACCAAATAACCTTTGAACATTATCAGATAACGTAACACCAAATAACCCTTAAACATTTCGTAACACTTCTAGGTAGTAGGTTCACAATTACCAACAATAGTTCGGGACATTATCTACATCTACATCTACATCGATACTCTGCAAATCACATTTAAGTGCCTGGCAGAGGGTTCATTAACCACCTTCATAACTTTTCTCTACCGTTCCATTCTCTAATAGCGCGCGGGAAGAAAGAACACCTAAATCGTTCCGTGTGCTGAATACTATTTATTAACCGTTAATTTAATTTTAGGGGTGTTAAATAGGATTCAACATTCATTTTAAAATCTGTAAATATAATACATTGCGTTCGCTTGCTTTCGCTACATAATGTTTCTTCACGGAAAACAGTGTCCTGCTTTTCGAACGAACTACGCTTCAGAACCAAGGGTTTGGTCTTTCTTGGCCTGAATATGGGTCTCGATCAGTAATGCATGTAGTTTATAGAGGGCTGTAGACATTGGTAATAAAATGCAACCATTTTCTAATGCCCAATACTTTTTTGCGCGTATATATCATTAACATTTGTCTTAATTCCAGTTTGGTATACTGAAGCCGCCATGTGAAAAGAAAGAAATCTAAAAGTAACCTCCGTTACACACATTCCTATCGTGTGTTTCTAAAACGCTCGTGCCACATCGTGCTGATGTGTGATAATTTTCAGTGGCCCAGTACTTCATTTTTGCAGTTCCGTATTTAGTTTGGTTAAGTAAGAGGCATGGTCGGGAGAAGGATGTAGGCCACGTGTAGTTTTTCTGTATCCTTTTCTTCGTTAGAGACGCGGATCCTGTCTAATAGGCTCCCTGAGGTATTCGTTATAAAACTGAAACCAGAAGCACCACCGTTTTAATGCTCGCATGAGTCAGATAAGCTGAACTTCTGCACTAGGTGTTCCACCGGTATTGAAGTGTTAAAACTGCGAAACGTAGAACAAAGAGTTTGCCTCAAAGATGTTGTCATGGCGCCCATCGAACATGGGGACAGTATTATGGTTCAAAAACTTTGTTCCATGGCATTGATTCGAATTGTAACCATTATATTTGTTTTATATTGATGAAACCCGTCTTATAGACATGTGTTTGCTTTAGGAAATTCATTTGAAATAAATGGAACAGCAAAATAAATTAACGGAGAAATGGATTGTAACAGTAATTTAATGATACAAAGTGACAACAGCTGTGTGGGTTTTCACACGTGAATTTCTGTCTGCGGAATATTTCATTATGCCATCCAACTGCTACTCATTTTAATTTCAAAGTGGTCCTCCACGCCTGAAGTGTGTTAAAGGAAGCGTTTAATAAAATACGTTTTATACATCCTCATCCAATAAATAAACTTCATTGAAATGCGTTGTCAGTCACCAAAGTGCACCATCTTATTGGAACTGATAATGGTAAATAAAAAACAGTCCTTGATTTTATTATCAAATTCATAATTGATTATAAAAATCAATTCAAGGCTTCAACACTTTGTAAGTAAAAGTCTAACAAGCCGACCTTGCATAGGGCATTGGACGAGTTGCATGTGGCAGACAGTTAACGTTCCATCAGATATCGTGGGCAGCTGCAGATACAGAATAAGCACTCTGGGAGCAAGGCAAAACAAAACCAAATCCACTTTCTCTCTGTCTTGTAGCGAGCGGCGAAGTGGTCAGCTTCTGTTCACCAGTGATGCGGTTAAAATTTGTATTCTGGATCTAACCCTTCCAGTCTTAACACTAAATTCATTCGATGAGTCTACTCAACCCCACCTGATTCCAGGTACAAGCATCGTGAAGCATTTTGATAATCACAATATTATCCCAGGTCGTCAGTTTACCGCCAGTTTTACTGGCGCAACTAGGAATTCGGATTCTGGAACGGCCAGGTTAAAATGCAATGATATCCAACAGAGAAGTCGGAGTCCTCTGGTCAACTAAAAACTAAAACAAATACATTTTTGCGACACTTAATGGATGAACACTTTCGCTACCAGTTAAACTTAATAAATAGTGACATACATTTAAAAAATATGTATAAGATTCAAAGTTTGGAACATTAGGAAACACGAATGTCGGCCTATAACTTCATGTAGTTCAACAATTATATTTTTAAAAGTAAAACTGATAGTTTCACTTCAGCTTGGAGTTCGCTTTGCAGTCTCTTAAAGTATTTTAAATTCAATGACAGAGGTAAAACCAATTGAAAATACTCTAATGGCAATTTTTTAATGTGTAAATTAAACATACACTTTAATTAATGCTCATATGCCAGTCCAATAACGGAGATAAAACCCATTGAAAATAGACGATGACCATTTTTAATGCCCAAATAAAACATACAAATTTATTAATGCCCATATGCCAGTAAGACAATAACCGTAAAAATCTTTTAGTTAATGAATCTTGGGTAATGTAAGGAAGTATGATCTCGAAAATTCCTTCAAAACAAAAAATTTTAGTGGATGGTTTTAATGTACAATTAGGTAAAGAGAAAAAATATAAGAAAACAGTGAGTGGAATTCCTGCACATAAATATACAAAGATTTTGTTCAAACATACAAACATTTTTCATTTCGAAGTCACTTCAACACATCTAAAAGAGAAGCCTTCTGAACAAAAAACTTGGCGAGCACCCAGTTCATTTATTGGGGCATTTCGATTCGATCATGTAGCAATTTCGTAACTTATCTACAAGGAAATCTGAAATTTCAAGCTAGGAAAGGGGATAATATTGATTCTGACCATTATTTGACGCGAATAAAAGTAAAACTTCAGCTTCAAAAACTCTTCAAGACAATAATAATAATAATAATAATAATAAACAAAATATAACGCTGCTAAAATAACCTTAACTGTAACAAGCCAACTTGACAAAGGCAAAAAGAAAGGTTTATTAAAACAGAAAAAATTCAATGCCACCTTGAAAAAAAGAAAAACATCCTTGGTGAAATGCGGATGACGCATTCATATATTGGAATTGCAACAAAACTAAAAATACATGCAACTCCTTTCTAACTGTAAAAAGAAACGTTTCAATTAATCCGACGGACTAAAAGATACTACAGAAACGCCGAAATTTTAGGAATCGAAAAGGATATCCAGAAGAACATACCAGCAACATTTATAAAACATTCAAAACAAAAGTATCAGGTTTCCAACATCAAAGTATTTGCTTCTGAAATGAAAATGGCAGTTTGGCTCTTAACAACGAAAAAATTGTAAGTCCTTGCTAATTATTTTGTAAAACTATTAAACTGTCCACAATCAACGAATAAATTCTAACCACAGCAAACGAATAACACCAGCCTGATATCTAAAGAACCTAACGAAATCGAAATAATTATACAAATTAAGAGACATAAAACGATAAAACATCTGGAGAAAATGGTATAATTATACTAAAATTCAGGTGGCGCTAACACTGCAAAAGATATTGCTCAAACGAATAGGACATATATGGCAAACGGAGAAAATACCTGATGACTGAAAAAAAAAACATGTTCATATGTTATGGTCTTCAGTCCGGAGACTGGTTTGATGCAGCTCTCCACCCTACTCTATCCTGAGCAAGCCTTTTCATCTCCTCATAAGAACGGCAACCCACATCCACTTGAATCTGCTTACTATACGCGTCTCTCGGTCTCCCTCTGCGATTTTTACCCCACACACTTCCCTCCAATGCTAAATTTACGATTCCCCGATGTCTAAGAATGTGTCCTACCAAGCGATCCCTTCTTTTAGTCAGGGTATGCCAAAAATTCCTTTTCTCACCAATTCTGTTCAGTACCTCTTCATGTTCATATATTTCATACAAAAATGAGAGATAACCGATGTTAATAATTACCGAGGAATTTCTCTCCTCCTGGCTACATACGAAATTCTCTTGCACTGTTTACGTGATTGATTCCGAGAATAGTTGACACTTAAATTGGTGAATATCAAGCAGGCTTTAGATCGAACAGATCCAGTTCAGAACATATTACTAATTTGATACTAATCCTTTTGCACCAAAGGATTTGTAGTAACAATATTGAATGCACATTTGCGGATTTAAGAAAGAACTTCGACTCAATTGATCGTCAATCTCTTTTAAAGGAACAAGGACTAGAGTATAAAACTCTTATACTGATTAAGGTAACGTTAACCGTCACTAACTCTAAAGATAAATTTATGGGAGAAATTTCTGGACCATTTGATATAAATTCAAGTAACAAGGCAGTCTACATCGCAATTTCTTTTATTTCACTGGTAAATACATAAAATATTATTAGAGGGATAAATTATTTCTAAATTAAGTATTTAAAATAAGAATATACTATACACATAATGTTGGCCAACAGTTGTTTACAGCTGGAGCTGCCTAAAGGTTTAATGTTGTATGCTGTAGATGCAGCTGCAGCCATCCTTTAAGTGCTGTAAGCACAACCCTCTAATTTAAATGCTGGCCAATCAGGTATAAGTTCTAACCGAAGTTATAAACAATGGATTTCAATAAGTAGTCTGCAACAGAATGATCTATTGACCCAAGATCAACACGGATTTAGAAAGTATCGTTCATGTGAAACATAACTACTTCTTTACTCACACGACAAGGGTGCTATCGACAAGGGTTCTCAAACTGATTCCGTATTTCTAGATTTCCAGAAGGCTTCTGACACCATACCTCACAAACGGCTTTTACTCAAATTGCGTGGTTATGGAATATCACCCTAGATTTGTGACTGGTTAGGGGTTTCCTGTCAGAGAGGACACAGTTTGTAATAATCGATGGTAAGGCATCTACTAAAACAAAGGTGATATTCGGCGTTCCACAGGGTAGTGGTATTGGCCCACTGCTGTTCCTTATCTACATATACGATTTGGGAGAAAATCTGAGCAGCTCTATTAGGTTATTTGCAGATGATGCCGTCATTTATCGTCTAGTAAAATCATCTTAAGATCAAAACCAACTGCAGAACGATTTAAATAAGATATCAGTATGGTGTAAAAATTGGCAATTGACTCTATAAATAATGAGAAGTGTGAAGTCGCCCACATGAGAACGAAAAGAAATCCGTTAAACTTTGTTTACAAGATATAAATCAATCGAATGTGGAGGTCGCAAACTCCACCAAATACCTAGGAATTACTATTACATCAGACGTAAACTGTAAAGAACACGTAGATAATATCGTAGGAAAGGCGAACCAGAGACTGCGTTTTATTGGCAGAACGCTTAAAGAGACTGCATACACTACGCTTGTCCGTCCTTTTTTGGAGTATTGTTGCCCAGTCTGGGATCCTTATCAGGTGGGTTTGACGGAGGACATCGAAAGAGTCCAAAGAAGGGCATCTCGTTTTGTATTGTCACGATACAGGGGACATAGCCTCACGGAAATGATCCAGGACTTGGGTTGGGAATCATTACAACAACGGCGGTTATCGCTGCGGCGTGGTCTACTTACGAAACTCCAATCACCAACATTCTCCTCCGAATGCGAAAATATATTGTTGACTTCCATCTACATAGGTAGAAATGATCATCAGAATAAAATACGAGAAATCAGAACTCGAACGGAGAGCTTCAGATGTTGTTTTTTCCCGCACGCTATTCGAGACTGGAATAGGAGATTGAATAGATGAAGGTGGCGGCATCGTTTTGACTATGGTATCTCACTAAGGAAATCATTTTAAGATTATCTCAGCTGATAAAATCTTTATTTCCCTCTGTGACAAAACTCTCCAACTCTCTGCCAGGCACTTAAATGTGATTTTCAGAGTATCCCATGTATATGTAGATGTAGAAACTAAATCATTGTATGGAATGGATAACCAGACAGAAAAATGTAAACGGATTTAAAAATACGTTATATATGGGCATATAAAAGGTATATGTAGCATATGGAAACATAGAAAACCATGTTATTGTGTTGTTATGATTTCAAAACAGAAATCGGAGTTAATATTTTACCATTGTGAAATTACAAATTAAAATATAATTGTCGTTATGACAAAATTAAAATAAACACCAGTTTTGCATCTAAATATGTAGTCGTTCTAATAATTACTTCTTCATGCGTTAAACATAATTACTTTAATACTGATTTGCATAGGCACATATTAGTATAACTTCTGGTTACTGGGCACATCTGTATTTCTCGTGAGAAAACAGCATAAGCACTTGATACATGTTCTTTGAAGTTAATACCGTGTGACAAGCATCGAGTATACCCATTACAATAGTCTATAGATGTGCACATGAGCACCCTAACTTCACTAAAAACTTGAGAACAGCTGTATTTCCACAAATATAAGTATCGTGTTATATCGATATTTCTCAAACGTGCTGCAATCTAAGTACATTTAATTTAACAGTACACGTTAAATTTTTTCTCGTTTGTATTATACCTTTCTACCAATTAAACGAAGATATTAAGTATGAAAGCTAATTTACTTCCAAATTATTTTCCTTCCTGTAGGTGTAGTAACATAATGCATAAATTTCCCAAGAATTTATCTTTAGATACGGTGTAAGTTAACATTTTCTTAATCAGTGTTAGACTCTTAATTGCAAAGATATTAACATCATCATAACAATGTACGCTCGTATTACGAGTCGGTAAATTCATTATTTTAAAATGGGAACAGTATATCGTGAAGCATATAAAATTTAGAGGTCTTAAAATACTGAACATAAGTATTTAAAAATTCACTTTGTAATGCAATATTGTCCTTTCAGAAGGAGAACAAAAAAGTGTAGTTATCAAACGTTTGTTAGTGACATGCAGAGGAAACTATGTTTAATACAGCAGAAAGCTGAAGTTTCGACAAATAAGTACTTACTGGCGTTGTGCAACACATTATAAAGAACTATTATGACAATTGTATTTTTTTTTTCAAATTTGACATTAACATTATGGAGTGGTTTGTGCCTACCATTACTATGCTTTACCAGTTTCTTGTAATACATTTTAATAACATTGATATAGAGTTGATAGTAATATAAATATTGTATGCATTTTGTTTCCTTTGATGGCCATTTGAATATTGACTTCATGGAATGAATTTGGTTTTAAATTTTTTTTTTTTTTTTTTTTGATTGGGGATGAAGATGTTATTTAATGTCTACTCGATGTTTACCTTTAAATAATGTTTATAGTATTCACTTATATTCTTATTTCTTTTGACTCAGTGTCTCTACACAAATCTAATAGATTTGGTTTGGACATGTATTTATGATTTCTCTACGTCTGCGACTTTTTGGTCACAGGGGATGACTCGTAAACAGAACAGCCAAATTTCTAATGTAATCCAAAACGTTAAAGTCTTCACTCTAAGGAATCCCCTCGGAACCCCAAAAAAGTGTCGGGAGTTCTAGATAATTACATAATTTACTATGTATGAATATCATTAAGCCTACCGACTAATTATCTCAATGAACTAATTAACGCTACTCATGTGATTTAAGGAGGGAGTCATGAATAATTTAGTGGCCTTGATAACCTTATTAATAATAAGGTGCTAATTTTAAGAAGGTAGAGGTGTAAATGAGTAGCTCATTGTACTAGGGTGCCATATTAATGAGGAAGGACGGAAGATTGGGTTTTTAGCGTCCCATCTAACGTGTTAATAAGGCTCGCCTCTAAAAGAAAAGAGGAAGACAGGTCTTTGAATTATGTCTCTACTCCTTAAAATCCTACCCGAGACACGCGCCCAGGTGGCGGCATCGTTTTGATTATGGTATCTCACTAAGGAAATCATATTAAAATTATCTCAGCTGATAAAATCTTTATTTCCCTCTGTGACAAAACAGAAAGCATTATCATTTGTTTCACGTAATGGGGTTATGTCGATTTCTCTTTAGTATAAGTTCTCAAAGAACCCGAAAAAAGAAAGATTTAAGATGTAACTGAATATAAGTATAAATGCCAACATTTTAAGAATACAATCACGTTTTTACCCGTATGTTCCGATAGTTATGGTACTATCTACGCTAGACGAATCTAATCTAAACTAGATGTAAAATTTTCTTAATATATATCAGCGGCGTTTAAAAGTGCATATGCAGGAATTATTTAAAAGTTCATGGTATCATTAGTTACATGAAAGATGTCCTTCACATCCTTTTGTATCTCTTAGTATGACTTCAAATTTTACACGATAAGTGCTTGAACTAGCACACGCGGAATACTCTTGTTAATTATGTAGACGACTGTAAGTACAAAGAGAGGTGAAATATATTTTGATACTAGCTGTGTAATTGCTCAATTAAATATAAGGGAACTTTTTATTGCTTTTTGTAAAGATAGCTTACACCTTGTTAATCTATGGGACTTATTACTGTGGTTATCAGTCCCTAAGATTGCAAACTACTTACACTAACTTAAACTAATCTAAGTTCAAGACACACACACACACACACACACACCTACACACACACACACACACACAAACACACACACACACACACACACGCCCTTCCCCAAGGGAGGACTCGAACCTCCGACGGAGAGTAACCGTGCCTTAGAGCGTTCGGCCATTGCACCGCGGCATACCTTACACCAGGATTAGGGTGTTGGAGTGAGATCACTGCCGCAATAGGTACCATTCCATTTAAATGCATGACTGGGCGTCAGCGGATGTCATGATCTAGGTACAATTTGACATAACTATATTAGCTTAATATAATCTGTTAAAACAGGTGTCGCATTCTGCAAAACCATATGTTTCTATAATATTATCTAGCCTAGTATTACACAGATATAATATACAAAATTCTTATTTTACGTGGTATTCAGAAGGGTTGTAGTTTTGCTTCAACTGACTTATTAGATTTTTAGGTGTTTCTTCTTCTTTTACGTATGAGCCACTTTGGACTACGATTATTTCAACTGTTTCTCCTTTCTTTCCTTCCACATTTCTCTCATCATTTTCCGATGTTTCTCACTCCTTTCCTCGAGCCACTTGGTTCCAGTCTCCTTTTTCCTGGAAACATTTCACATCCTTTAATTTTTTTCTCGATATCTTGTTGGATAATTCCCTTCCAACTTCTTTGCACCACTTGTTGTTCATTTTTAATTTACTAAAGTAACAGAACAGTCTTTTTATCAATCTGTTGGGATTTATCCTTTGTATGTGACTGCAGAAAGCTGCTATTCTTTTCCTAATTACATCAGTGATTTTTTTTTTTTTTTTTCAATATGTGTATTGATTTCACTATTATGACGCATTCTGTATTGTGTGTGGTCTTTAACTGGCCCCAAGATTTTCTTTAATATTTTTGTTCCAGTAATTTGCAGTGATTCCATCATTGCCCTTTTTGTTCAGAGTCAAACATTGTGCTGCATAGAGTGCTTCTGGGCGAATTACTGTGGAGTTTTGAGCCAGTTTAGCACTTATGGATATCGAATTCTTGTTACATATGTCCTTAGTGAAGTAGTATGCTGTTTTCATATTACTTACTCCTGCTTCTTTCTCTGAAATATCTTGTTCAGTTACTTCTCCTACATACCTGAATTTATTTCTTCTCTCAATTTTTCCATATTTAGTTATCATTATGTTTGTCATTATTGTTTGTCATAAATTTGGTTGTTTAAAAGAGATTTGTAAGCTTGCTTTTTCATCTTGTTCTTTAAACAATTAAATATGTCTCGTGGCTGTTTCTATTGAATCTGTAAAAACAGCTAGGTAATCTGCAAATGTTAAACTGTATATTTGTAGGTGGTCTCTCTTGTAACCTTTTGGGTGTTTATTGTAGTATCTCAAATATTTTGAAGTTTAGTTTTTCAATCACGAATTTCCGTTAGTTACTTGCTAGCACCTCGCAGCATTGTATGTTTACAAAGTTTTGAATCAAAGAGAATATCTAAAAGTTAATAGGCATAATTTTTATTTATTACTGGTTGACCTTGAAAACGTTGTTCTGCTACGTATATTATTTCTATCACATGTGCTGACACATTCTCGAACAAATTGTTAGATATTTGCGATGGAAAAGTTGTTTTGCATGTTTTACTTACTATACCTACAATACATTCGTACGTTTACAATGCACAGAAACTTTTCTATTGCCGATATCTAACCACTGGTTCGAGAATGTGTCACCGTTCTAGAAATAATATATATGACGGAGCAACGTTCATTGCGTTATGATTCAAAACAAATGAAATGTCAAATAACTTCTGTGTCGCCAATCTCTGGCGAGTGTTGTCTGTGGCCGCGTGCTCATAGGCGCGGAGAGCGAGCTTAACAGGACGGAGTGAGCGCTGAACGTTATAGAGCCGAAAAAAGAAGACGTTCATTTTATGCGGCCGCATTACAGAAATTCAATGGGACATCATTTCTTTTGTAAGAATGCAGAGTTTCGCGACGATGACATTCAGTAAAATGTTCTCGGGTTGCCAACCGCGTCAAGTCAAAAAATTACTAAAAAAAGGGACACCCTAATCACCTAAACCGTATGAAATATACTTTACGACCTATTCTCATACCTCCCAAATACACATAAAAATGTCATTAAACCCGGTCGAGCTGTTTCGGAGGAGTAAGAACACAAACACCGTGAGACTGACAAAAGGTCTCTGCGTTATTCTTGTGTTTTCCAACAGACATATCAGTTCAATCTTTACCTCTGTTGTTAAGATGAAAAGGACAAGTCTAGGTCAACGCAAATGCCTAGAAAGCAGGAGACCCGGATTCGAATCCCGGCTGGGTACATATTTTCAGCTTTGCCCATTCACAGTTGACGTCATATATTCTGTGAAAGTGAAAGTCTATGTTTATTACGTCTTCGCATAGCATTTGTCGTCGTTTGTACTACAGTGCTACAGTGGACTGACAGTGCTTTGTTTATCTTAACTCCACAGGCGTATGCGCCACCAATAGTGCGATGAACAACGGGCATCCAAATAATAATAATTTCGTGTGGCTCATTGGCCTGGTGCAAGTCGCAACTTCGGCGACTTGCGTGTCCCTAGCATACCCCAGCATCCAAACCCCAATCGAACGGTATTATTTTTACCGACGAATACCGATTCCGCGTGCATCATTAGTATGATCGACACCATGGTGAGAGACTATGGAATAGTGGTACGGCGTCTCCAGAATCCTCCTGAATACCCACCTGTACGTCTTGCCGGTACGTTAACTAGCCAGGGTTATATCTCTCAAGTGTTGAAGCCAGTTATTTTCCCATGGCTCCAGGATTACACATTCACAATGCAGCAGAATAATGCCTGATCTCTCGGATTGCATTACTGCCTTGGTCTTCCTCTTCTCCCAATCTGTCGACCATGGAAAGTGTCTGGTCGATGATTATCAGGAAAACACTGGCCCGAGATTCATCACAAACTGTTCCGACAGAATAACTTTGTCAATGTGTGGCAGTCATATGAGCTGCTGTACCCAAAAGATACATCACGAGTCTCTTTTATTCAAAGCCGAGGCGGTTATAGCCTCAGTGGCTACAGTAATAATTTCATCATCCTTCTCATTTCTCAGGTGCTGTATTTTGAACCATGTGATCTTTTGAGAACGTGTTATCTCAGAAATGTATTTGCCTGTTATTTCCGGTCTTTCCTGGTTTATCATGTTTGATGGTTAGCACATATTTACGAGATCCGCTGTGGTGATGGTTAATCTGAAAAAGGCGAGTCTGTTCAGTTAAGTCACTGTGATGCTTTTAAGTTATTGTTCTTGTCGTGGATGTTGATTGACGGATTAAGGTCTGTGTTTTCAACGTTACTGCTTTTTGACGATAATAGAGAGAAGTCGGAGTGTCCATTTGGGCAGCAGCTTATAGTTCACTCCCGTTGAATAATGCCATAAGCGCCACCGAGCTCAACCTGCGCTTCTGATGGACGGAATTTAATCGACATTTTGAATCCGTCACATTGGGGAGAGAGTGAAATATAATCTCAGTAGTGTGGTACTTATAAACTGTACATTATAACCTCTCATTACTAAATACGGGTGATAAAAGGTTATTTCAAGTATTCGAACCTACATGAGAGTAACCGCACTAGCATACATGCGTAAGGAGGGGGCTATGTGCACCGTGCCTGAGTGAGTGAGAGAGAGAGAGAGAGAGAGAGAGAGAGAGAGAGAGAGAGAGAGAGAGAGAGAGAGAGAGAGGAGGGAGAGAGAGGGAGGGAGAGAGAGGTGGGAGGGAGGGAGGGAGAGACGGCAGTCCTAGATCTTTTCCCTTTCTTCAAGGCTGGAGCACGTTTCATCAAGTTGTGTCTCACTTATTCGCTTCCATTTTTTCGAAAAAATGTTCAAATGTTTGTAAAGTTATGGGACATAACTGCAGTGGTCATCGGTCTCTAAACTTACAAACTACTTAAACTAACTTATCCTAACAACAACAACAACAACAACAACACTCACACACACACACACACACACACACACACACACACACACACATGCCGGACTTTTTTATTTACTATAGTGAGATTAATTGATTCACTGCGGAATGGTATTGTTCCGATAGACAAAGTTTCAGTTGTAGCACTTCTGGGCCTGACTAATTATTGAATAGGTCATCGTCTGAACCTGCTTTGCGTTTTGGCACGAGGGGTGTAGTTATCTCTAGTGACGGAAGTAGCGTCATTGGGGTAATGTGCTCGACTGGAAACCGAAGGGTCGCAGGTTCAAAACCTGGTCGGACATCGGATTTTTTTCAGTCTGCACTTTAACCCATCCTTCACCTCTCAACGATGTGAGGAGTCGCCAGAAACGACACGTGGTTCGGATTCCACGTTAAGCTGTAGGTCCCCTTTTCCCGGCTGGATAACTGGGGTAGGCTAGGGACACGCAAGTCGCCGAAGTGGCGTCCAATTGAAAAACTTGCATCAGGCCAATGAGCCACACGAAATTATTATTATGCTCACGAAAACTGAAAACTGCGCAGAGAGCGTTGTGTTGATGAAATATTCGTCCAAATCGTAGTCCTGGCTGAGGCCGACTCGGCATGTGGCGGATACACGTGGCTTGGAATATTGTCCAAGCCTTTGGATTCGGCGCAACTTCCGCAACGACCATTCGCCGTTTGATGATTATCTGGTCAGTCTTCTACTAACTGTTACCAATGAAAGATCTTACTCATGAGCTAAACAGAGTGTGTTCTCACACTGTGTTACAATTACTGTTGAATGTATGTTCAGCCTCCTCAGATAGACATATGGAGCTCCTTACACAGCACTATTAATGTGACGAAAGTTGCTTGACTGTTTTCCTTGATTGGAACAATATGACTTCTAGGTTGAATTGGACTGACCATATCTCTCAAGCACATGCTTCTGTACAACTTGGTCCTAATACAGCTGCTGGCCAAAATGATACATATAACATCGTATGTTGTAACACTTTTGAAAATTTTCAAAATTGTAATGTATCTTACTTTTTGTCTTTATTTTGTACTTTTATAAAACATTTCATTACTGTGGAGCCCTTGAAAATGATGCCATAGTGCATCGAAACTGGTTGTGCATTAGACATTGAAGTATTAAAACATTTACTTTTTCTAAGAAGCAACTGTGGCTTATAATACACTTGTATTCCTTATTATATTTTTTCAGTCAGCTTCTGACGTTGCTTAACGAGGCTGTGTGGGCTCCGTTAGACCGGAAATCAAACTCGGCACCTTGGAATTATCAGCAAATTTTCACATCCTCAGACTTCTTCTCCCCTAGGACTTGCGTCCCGATCTGCCAATGAGAGCGATTTCCGCTCCTCTTTCTCATGATTCCGCTAAAACATTTCGCCCGTTTGTTGTGTTTCCTTAAAGACTACGAGAAATAAAAAATTTAAAAAGAGCAGGAAGGTAGGCTCAGCTTTATGTATGCAGCTAATTTACATGTTCCCGTAAATAATACATGAAAATGAGATGCGGCGCGGTTGACACGCAGAAAGCAGGTGACGTTGGATACACACGCCAATTACACGCTGAATTATCGCTGCCGGGCGATAATTGGGCCAGATGATAAGATGCTAGCGCCGCGGTGCGGCCGCCGCCAGAGCATCCCAGCCCCACTCGCCGCTCCACCCGGCCGACGCCTCGTCCCACCCCAGGTCAGGCTGACCCGGCAACGCTTAATAACAGCCCAATGGATGGTCCGTTGTTTTTTTCATTTCAAATGAGGAACCCCGAGGCAGCTGCGTCCAAATGATTTATTAATCACCACTATTGAATGAAACAACGAAGTTTACAGCTACCTGCCACTGTTTATTTTATTTTAGTTCCACAACGCGTTTCAGAGGTTTAAATATCCGTCATGGTTTCTTAATTAATGTGACGTGCGTGTGTTTGTATTACTGGACACCTGAAGATGATCCGCTGCGTGTTCTCCGCGTCGTCAATTCAGAACTCTATGCTGTCGTCGCCAAGGGCCTGAAGTATAGCCGTGACCACTGAGGCGCCGTGCTGCGGTGTGCAAGGCCGTCCGCCGTCTGGGGTTCGAGTCCCCCCCCCCCCCCCCACCTCGGGCATGGATGTGTGTGTTGTCCTTAGGTTAGTTTAACTTACAAGGGGAAAACCAAGTATGGTACAAACGAATTTTGATCGGTCCGGGAACTCCTCCAGACCACCAAGCTAAAAGGATTTATTCCATTGCGCCTTGGTTTCCACGAAAATCGAGATCAAAGTCCAGCGCGTAACAGCTATACTTCTAAAAAGTCACCGACGGTACGTTAGTTGGCGTGGCGTAATTACAAAACGCTAGACTGTCACACTGTCACTGTAACTGTTCAGCTCCTGCTCGGAGTTGTTTTTTTCTTTTTTTGGCCCACTTTAGGTTACGGTAGTAACACTAAAAGTAGGCCTTTGCGATAGTCTTTTGACAGCTATAAATTTAAATGAAAATAACGGCTTAACTACTCATCCGACATGAAAATTGAATAACCGAATTTGTAGAGGAGAAAATTCTCTACAACTTTGCTCTCTTATGTCTTTTTCATATCTCGTAGCGTTTCAATGATATTTCAAAAATAACGGCGATTTTGGGATGTATGTATGTCTGTCTGTCTGTCCGTAACGTGTTCCCTGTTTTTAAGACGAAGCGTTCAACCGATTAGCACCAAATTTACAGACAAGATTGTAAGCCGCCAGAGACCAGAACCTCCCTTTCTCAAATTTTTCGGACAAAAATCTGTAGTAATACAAAAGAAGCCGTTTGTAATGTAATTGTAATTGCAAACGAACCGTTTAAGTGACACAAAATTGGATAACCAAATAGGTAGAGGAGAAAATTCTCTACAACTTAGCTTTCTTATGTTTTTTTCAAATCTCGTATCATTTGAGACATATTTGCAAAAAAATAACGGAGATTTGACACCGTCCATTGAATAAAAGAAAACGAGCCGTTCGGAGAAGTCACGTGACATTTCTCATCCAGAACTCTCTCTGGTATACAACATATTGCCTTGCATATTTGATGATTTTCTTATTGTAACTTACACGTTGTCATTTCAAAGGAATGGCGCACTGAAGAATTACCAAAAACACATCGTTCTTCGTACGATAAATGATAATCTAGTGTCTACAAATGCCATATTACCATCCGTTAACAACGGCCATCAATAGTATGAGATTAAAGGACTCAACTTTTGATTGATAGCCGTAGCGTTCGGAACCCGCCACTACCTAAGTCTTATTGATTAATTTTTTATTATTTAGATTATTATTTTGGTCCAAAATGTTTGCAAAAACTTGTAAAACTACAAATCTAAAGTGGGCCGTAAAACACGTCAGTGTGATTTTTTTTCGACGATTGATTGTGTATAATTATATTCCTGTTTCCCGCTTTATCAATTCTTATTAATTAGCAAGGCAATGAATTGTCACACAGACGACTCGAGTTCAAATCCTGCTCGGTCTTTTTCCGACGATTGATTGTGTATAATTATATTCCTTTTCCCCGCTTTATCAATTCTTATTAAAAGATAAAATCAGGTAATTACAGTTACATCTGAACGATGCTCCACGAATGACTGCCTGGCCGCAACATAATAATACGCTGGGACGCTTCAAGTGGGCACACATTGCATTCGACGGTATAACAACAGTGGGGCCGAGGACTGTAAACGCAGCTAGCAAATGCTGCAGAAATGTTTGTAGAGCTTATGGGACTTAACTACGGGGTCATAAGTCCCTAAACTTACAAACTGATTATGAACTAGCTGTTACTAAGGACGGCACAAAGATCCATGCCCGAGGGGGGATTCGAACCCCCGACCGTAGTGGCCGTGCAGAACGTGACTGTCGCGCCGCAAACCGCTCGGCCACCGCTGCCGGAAAAATGCTGCACAAATGTTATAGGTGATAACTACAGACAGTTTACTGATCTTTCAATCGCCGTAAAAGTATAAAATAATCGTCGGGCAATACATAACATATTGAACAATTAACATGACCAATTACTCAAGCATTAACATAACAGTGGCTAGGAAAGCATATAATTATGCACCAATCAGTCGTCAAGAGTATAAAAAAATAAAGATAGTACGTTCCGAGTAGGATTTGAAGGCGAATCGTCTGTGTGGCAGTCAAGCATCTTGCTAATGACACCACGTTGACTCGCGTATCACTGTTCCCTACGTACAGATATAGCTGTTACGCGCTGGACTTTGATATCGATTTTCGTGAAAACGAAGGCGCATTGGAAAAAAATCCTTTTAGATTGGTGGTCTGGAGGAATTCCTGCACAAAATACCTGCAACCCATCAAATTTCGTTTGTATCGTACTGGTGTTCCCCTTGTTAGTTTAAGTAGTTTGTAACCTAGAGACTATTAACTAAGCAGTTGAGTCACATACATTTACAAACATTTGAACACTTTTTTATTAACAGCAGAATTGCTGAAAACAGCTTTCAGAAATACTTTCACCAAAGAGAACTAAGCGAATGCATTCGTAATTTACAAGTAGATATCCCTGGGGTATTAAAGGAACATAAATCACTTAACAAAAGTAAGTCTCCCGGTCTAGTTTGTACACCTATCCCTCATATAAGACAGCCTGCTCAGGGAAAGATAAGTACCAAAAGACTGGAAAGCTGCACAGGGAGCTCCAATATCTAGGGAAGGCAATAGGAGTGATCCCTACAATTATAAGTGTATCTCATTAACGTCGGTTTGTAGCAGGATTTTAAAATATATAATTTTAGAACATATACTTTACAATTTCCTCAAACATTGTGAACTACCTTAAGAGATCTATTAACCCATATCGGAAAGACACCGAGTGAAATAGAAGTAAAATGTAGTGGTCCCCAGGAAGGTATTATAGAGACCTCCATGCTCACTAGGCAGACGTCTCAACCACTTTTTTCTGTTCTTTAGGTAGATCTAGGCTTTGCGGACGTTAGTCAGTTCGTTTTTGGTTGTTCGTTGAATATTTGGCTCGGCTTTTTTAGAGGGCGTTGAGCCCTCTGACCAAGCGCGATGAGCCACGGCGCCCGGCTAGACCACTAGCGATTACGGCGCCGCGGGTCTAAGTACGACTTCCCTCCACGTCACAAACTCTAATTCAGCTTCTGTGTTCCATGAAATATAGCCACAACTGCCAAGGCTCTCTATGCATCGGAATAGCACATCAGCAATGGAAATATCGGAACATTGCTGCCTTCACCTTTAATGTCTTTGACATTTTCGAGACGCAAAACTGCCTCAGAGTTGTCAATTTATAATTGTACAAGTAAATGTTACGTCTTTCAAAATGGTGTGGCGCTTTGACTGCTCGGACATAGAGACGTGATACTTCGACCTTTTGTTGTGCCCCATGCTGGTACCATAGCAGATGCATTCCTTCGGGTGGACGATAACGCTCGTCCACTCAGAGCTGCACTGATGGACAACATGCTTGAAGCTGAGGGAATTGAACGAACGGAGTGGCCAGCTTGTTCACCGGACTTAAATCCGATTGAGCATGTCTTGGAAGCACTTGGAAGATTCATTGCAGCCAGACCAGCACCTCCCACAACGGTTGCAGAAACGGATGTTGCACTCATGGAAGAATGGCCCAATATCCCCCAAGAGCTGACTGACAACCTCATACTGTCCTAGCCACGTAGGTGTGCAACTATACTGGCCGTCCGAGGTGATCACACACCATAATATAGGGCAACGAGAATGACTTTTTCGCTATTATGGTAGCTCCAAGGTGCCTCGTTCTAAGTAAACGCCATATAAACCTAAAGTAAAGAATTGAGACAGCAAAAATATAGACTGTATCACACATAAATTGCAACAATTGTAACCAATATCTGTATAAAGTGGTGTATATTGTATGCATAGCATGTATATATGATATCTAACCTGGTCCCCTAATTGTTTTGAACAGTGTACGTATGTTGAATAATCAGATATATATATATATATATATATATATATATATATATATATATATATATATTGCCAATTTCTTTTCCTTTGGAATATGACAATGATTGACTGCTTGTTCCTTGCCGCTAAAATTAACCAGTTTTAATACGCACATTCCTGGAAAGTACACCATTGGTTATTCGTCAGCTGATGAGGTTCCAAGATGCTGACGCTTCAATTCACCTAAGGCTGAACACCTGGGCTCATAAGCGTTTGCCTGCAGTGGAGTGGCCTAACCTTACAAGACGCCTGAAGGCGGAGCGCGCTACTGCTCGCCTTCGGAGGTTTTAGTCCTTACTGTGTTTATTTGTTGTCCTTAGCATAAGTTAGTTGAAGTAGTTTGTAAACCCAGGGCCTGATGACCAGAGTAGTTATGTCCCATAGATTTACAGACCTTCGTAAGCACTAGGATAAGAAGATTCCTTCAAAAATTGTTTAGGAAACGGTCGTGTTTCTTGGCCAACACGTTACTATTAGCTCACCCAACACCATCTAGAGAGAAGGCCGCGGCGCTCTCGTGTGACATCATGGAGCTTAGCCTGCGCTCGCATAGCTCACTGGCTGGCTGCTGTGGCACAGTGGGCCGTGCCCCAGCGGCTACCCAGTCAACTACGTGCGCGCAGCCTACGCTGCATGTCACAAGAGAGCGCCGCGGCCTTCTCTGTAGGTGGTGTTTTCTCACCTCACTTGACTTCTTTTGTGGGGCTGTCTGAAAAGTCTTGCGAAGGGTACGCCTATCGAGACTGGGGATGGTTTTCTAGAAAGATTTGTGACCCTGTTCAAACCACAGATGATAGAACGGTTACCACAGAATTCTGTGTGTTCACTGACGCCAAAGAAACACCATTTTGAAGCACTATTGTAAAAGTATTTCATTAGTTCAGTACCATATACTTTGGATTTGCGATCAACAGGACAAATTAACTGCGGCTACTGAAGAGTATCACCACTCAGGAATGGCCGTGTGGTCTAAGGCACCATGTTACGGATTGCGCTGCCACGCCCGTCGGAGGTTCGAGTCATACCTTGGGAATGTGTGTGTATTGTCCTCAGCATGATTCAAATCAAATGTTTGTTAAGCTTATGGGGTCATCAGTCCCTAAACTTACAGACTACTTTTAAACTACCTTATACTAAAGACAACTCTTCCATGCCCGAGGGATGATTCGAACCCCCCGACGGGGAACGACCTTGCGTATCGGAGCATAGCGCCTCAATGCGCTCGGCCACTCCGACGCGGCTCAGCATGATTAGTTTAAGTAGTTTGTAAGCTAGGAACCGATGGCTTCAGTGGTTTGGTCCATTAGGTTTATTCATTTGAAGGGTATTCAGCTAGAATTCTATACCACATGATGAAACGTTCGGACTGTCAGTATGATGCTAAGGCAGAACGTGAGAAGATTTTCACTTACAACTTCATATATGGTAAATTCTGGAATAAGATCATTACTTTAAATAGGATCGACGAAGATATTTTAATTTTAATAATACCACCACACTGACCAAGCTAACAGGCTTCTGTAACCTTCGGATAACTGATACGAGGCCACTAAATCCCGAAGAAAACAATGCCATTATTAACGACGGAAAATTTGTACTTGGGCAATCGATATTTTATTGTGTACTGATCCTCAATAGGTCCACTGTATGTGTTTGCCGTTCCCGATGTTGATAAACTGCGCTGCAGCAGTGGTCAACTTGCTGAAGAAGCATGTTTCTTGGCTGCCGCTTCGTGAGAAGAACCTGTTCTCGGAGACCTCCTGGTGGGCAGATTCAGACAGAACGAGCTATGGGATTTCAAATTAAGACCCCAAACGTTAACGTATTTTTATGTGCTATCGTAATCTACATCATCCCTAGGTGCTTACATCACATTAGTACGAAATTAAATATTACGAACTGGTACCCATATCCGAATTTATAATGTCGCACCTGTTTGTATGTCTATTTCTTGCCGCTGTTTTTATATTAGTGTAGCTTTGGCTTGCGCTGGCAATAAAGAAGGGCTATTGCCGATCACCATGCCTACAGCCTTACAATTCTTTGCTACTGTCATCTAAGGTTTTTGTTGTCTGCATGGAATTTACACTACGTGCGATTGTCTGTGGTTCTCAGTTGCCGCAAAGCTTCAACTCTTTCGCGACCAGCGGGACACACGCGTACCATATAAAAATTTATTTATTTCCCCGATTTCGTAGAGGTATGGAAGTCCCACATCTGTGAGATGCAGTGGTTTAGCGTTGGCCGGCCGCGGTGGCCGAGGGGACTGAGGTGCTTCAGTCACGGTCTGCACGGCCACTACGGTCGGGGGTTCGAATTCCCCCTCGGGCATGGATATTTGTGCCGTCTTTGTTATAAGGTAGTTCATAAGTAGTTTGTGTTTAGGACTGATAACCCCGTAGTTAAGACCAATAGACTATACAAACATTCGTTTAGCGTTGAAGGTATCAACATTCACTGTTTGGCCTCTAGCTGGGCGGAGAGCGCGTACCTGTTTTGAGTTGTGCATTATGTGCTTTGTTTTTTGACGATTTTACGTATTTTTTTACTGTTAGCAACAGATCAGCTCAGTGGAAAAAAAATTACATTGATTGCTAGAAATATACAGATCTACGGGCATATTTTTTGATTAAAACTTTTAAATTCGTTAATGATTTTGCTTTATGACTAGATTGTATAGAATATTTCTATTCGTGGCAATTAGTTCACATTTGGTCATACTGCTGCCTATGTTTATATATTTTATTTTGTGCTGTAGATCGAACCGGCCAGTGAGAGAAAATGTATTGGCAAGAGACACTATTTTTTATTTTATTTTGAACGTTGCTATGGTAAACAGTTTCATCGTGTAAAACTGTAATAACGAAGAAATATATGATCAAATTTGTTTTTGTCTTACTTAGGACAGCTTTCAAATGGAAATGAATGCTTTGCCTTTATTAGAAAAAAACTAAAATTAATAAAGTTTCTTATGATTTACACTTGTATACTGTTGGAATACACTTCCTGCAAGAAGCATAAAAAGTCTATGCAGACAATGTGACATATGAAACGAAGAGATAACGACTAATTTAATACGTAGCTACTGACAAGTACAACTATGTATTAAGTCAAGTTTTGGAAAATGTTCATAAAAGTTTTACTCTAGGAGTAAATAAATTTGTTTGCGTAAGAATGGTATTTACGTGCATTTTTCTTAAACTTGCTAATCCGCGATAAAAATAATTGGTTACCTAAATTTATTTCTTCTCAAGTCCAACGAGAAATATGTTGGTAATAATTATTATAATACTATAAAAGACACTAGAAATTTAGAAACATTCCCTGATTCAGTATTCATTGAAAAAACAGGGAACCAATTTCACAGTATTATGGGATATTACAGTTAGTACGAACGCGAAAGGGGCAAGCCCAGGAAAACTGTAACTCACTTGCTGTTATTCCTACTGCTGTATGGCCACAACCTATCTTTTTCAGCAGTGCCATCCATGTTTTGTGTATTGGTAATGTATTGGACAGGGACACCAAATGGGTACCGCAGAACCAAGTATGGAGAGATTCGAATTTGAGCGAGATATCAGTAATACTTGTTTCGTGTATGAGTTTAATTTAATAACGGATGTCAGGTCTCGAAAAAAAGATGTCTTACGGAATAGCACTGTCACGTCTTCCCTGTCGCAGTCGTGAATGGTACTTGGGAAGAACGACTGTTAAGAAGCATCCCTGTGAATTCAAATCTTTCTAATTTTACCTTCGTAGTTTTTCGATAGGTATAAACGGAAAGAAGTAATGTATTGGTCAGCTATTCTAGGAAAGTACGCACACTTCCGCAGTGTGATGCACAAAACCTCTCTTCCGACAGCCGACTGAAAGAATTTGTGGGGATATATGGCGATCGGAAATTATCGATTTGCTCTATCAGTCAATTCTGGCGTTGGCCTCTGACGAGTAATTTTCACGTAGTGGTCGAAGATATGTTTTATAATCTGGTTAGACTACACATACTGAAGATTCTTCTAAGGAATCTCATTCTAGAATACGCTTTTCCTGACATTAAGTTGTCATTCCAATTTAAAACGTTTCGATATATCACCAGATATATTGGCTTGTAGTATACAACAAAAGGCGAGTGGATGACTTTAATTTTAAAAAGTGCAAGTCGGTTTTTGACAGGGATACCGGTACCTTTAGGGGATTCACGTGAAATATCATGTGTAAATCCTATTTAAAACTAGAATATTGGTTACAAATTATTGTGACATGCCACATATATTCATCTGTTTTCGTATGGATATGTAATATGTAATAACAGTCAGTTCAATTTAAAATAGTTTATGTATGAGATACGCCTTTCGTACCAATGATCGGCAGTGCAAAATGTTCCTAGACACCATTATCGGCACTGAATCGTACTATATATCGCCAATGGGACTTTTTTTATTTCCAGATGGCTGAACTAGTCAATTGTATATTTACAAAAACACGCATTTAATCGGTAAATGCCGATTACTCGTACATTGCCGATTAATGGTACACTTACCCTATGTGGTGGGTTAGGTGGTGGTGACTGGTGAAAATGTGCTGTTAATTCACGAGCAACTAATAAGCTAAAGTAAATTATCCCTTGAACAGACAAAGCGAACTTGTTAGCCTGATTGCAGCTAGGGTTTGTGACCCATAATTATTTTTTGTGATCGTGGAATAATTATTAAGTGCGGCCTTTCAAAAGGTTCCGATGTTAATGTGTAAGGATCAGCTGTCATTCGCTGGCTCTTCATTACAGTACAAACCAAGTAATAATTCGAAGCTGAAATGTAACCGAAAGAATTTAGGAGTAACACTTGAGGGATCTCCCACTTTCAAGAAAGCGTCCACCAGCCAATATCTTCTACGAAAATTAGCCGGATCAAAGTATGGTAGTCTCTCGTATAGACTTCTTACTGGCGTTATGCCATTCCGCAGCTGAATATGTATGCCTTGTACGGTGTAGTTAAGCACATGCCAAACAGAAGGACATAGCTCGCACTCACAACTGAAGAATTCTATCTGTACATGTAGAGTGAAGAATCAGCAAAAAGATAAAATAAAGTGTTGGATCTGGATAAACGAAAGGATCATTAAGTTGTTGAGACTTTAAGAGGGAGCAGTAGGCAACGATTGATATAAAAACTGGGGAATGTAACATATCAGAATACAAGTAGGTAAATTTCAGAGATTAAGTACAGTGAAAGCAGCATAAGATCAAATAAGATAAATAATAATAATTATAATTTTAAAAAAGGTCTAAAAAGAAACTTCCGAGAAGACTGTGACAAGGGGTAATACTACATAATAAAAACGCTATTTTGAATATCCCAAATGTTGTAACGCGGAAGCTACGCCGTCTCAAGTGGGAGATAGTCAAACAACCACCTTACAATCACGATCTCTCCCCATGCGATTATCATACACTAAAAAGCCCTTGAAGAGTCGACGATTTCTGTCGGCTGGGGTCGTGAAGCAAGCAACTGCGAACTTCCTCACGCAGCAGGACACTGTGTTTCAACACACGGTCATCCTCAACCTTACATATCTGTGGGATGATTACCTCAATATTCACAGTTATTTTGCTTGAACGGCTTGTCATTCCGGATTGCACGGTCTTCGAACTGAAACGACTCTTATAATACAGTTTCAGAGAGAATAGTATTATTTCAGGTGGGAGTATAGACAAATTATGACAAACTATGCCATATAACAAGTGAATTTCAACTATTCATTGCATAAGGAGTAATTAAATAAATTTCTGGCATGCAGCCGCGCAAAATCAATTTTGTCAACTAATAATTTGGCCGGACGAGAAGCGGCCGAAATATTAGTCGACAAAATTGATTCTGCACGTCTGCACACGCGAAATTTATTGTATTACATACAATATGTATGTACATTTTTTATTGAGAACAGAGATACGGCTGTTAGTATGTAACACAAATAATGTTAAAAAAAAAAGGCAACTGATTCTTGACAGAATATAAGCATATTGAAAAACGGACAATTTTGGTATGTTTTACACATTTATATTTTTTGTGAAATTATTTATTTTTTTAATTTCTCGTCGCAGTTGCACAATTTTCAGTTCTGTGACCAGTTTCGGACGAGACTGTCCATTTTCAAACCATTAGACTTGGTTTTAAACCGTAATAAATCCAGAGGCATGTTAAAATGGCTGCTAAAATTGTTGTACATTATAAACCTCTGTACACGCTGGAGGCTCGTGGAAGTAACACCAGTTTTAACTGCCATTTTAAATTTATAATGTAAACTAGTTATGTAGCTACAGAGTTTTATAATGTACAACAATTTTAGCAGCCATTTTTAACATGCATCTTGATTTATTATAGTTTAAAACCAAAGCTAATGGTTTGAAAATGGACCGTCTCGTCCGAAACTAGTCACAGAACGCATGCAAGTGCGACGAGAAAATAATAATATAAAAAATATTTTCACATAAAGTTTTTACAATTGCGGATACTGAAGCATCCTTAGGATGAATTTTCATACATTTATATTTGTTAGTTAACTTTTATGTCTGATGATGGCCTTGCAACCTGATAACCGGTTAACTAAATAATGAATTTGTAGAATATACAAAAAATTGTGCTTTTAATTCAGTATGATGATGTACTGACTAGAATCCGCGAAAGAATTAGTGGATATACATCGTCATTTTCCTATGCTGTAAGTCTGTTAACGTTACTAAGGGGTGTAACTCTGTACACAATAAAAATTCGAAAATTTTATGATATTTTTATTGCAAATTTTGTATGCTGGCACCTCCAAAAATATTTACAGTTCCTCCTGAAATGCCCAGCATAACGATTATTTTGGTACTATGTTTACTCGTGTTAAAATATGCAAACTGACATGACAAGTTATTTAGAGTGGTTGTTGTTTTGTAATTATACATATGGAAACAAATAATGATTCTTCCAAAATGAAATGAGAATGTAACTTTTGAAATTTCCTAGGCTAGACCTTCAATGCCAAATTCAGGGAAAAGACATTACATGTATTTATTTTGTTGAGTATTCGGATGTGCTATTCTACTTCCGCAGTATTCCAGAAGAATGGTTGAAAATATGATTATTTTATGAGTATTTTTGAATACTTAGAAATCAGGGCAGTCAGAGGTTGAAGTTTTGTAATCGCTGGTTCTCTAGTTTTACGGGAATAGAAAGGAAAAGAAGAAGGCCACAGAAGGGAAGACGCGTTATAGAAGTATCAATACTGACAAATTCAGATAACACGACGTCTACATTGAACACAAACTCGCAAAGCTGTTGTAATAGTTTGTTTCAGTTAATATATTTTTTGTTGCCAATATCTGAAGGACATATATCTGAGTCATACAACTGTTACATAAGCAAATGCGCAGTAAAGTCTCTTCATCTCTTGCATGAATATCATGACATGTTTATTCAGTCCATTTGTCAATAGTCTAATAACAGAAATGTATGCGATACATAAGCCAAGGCGATTTTACACTTGTTAATGACTATGAAAACTGAATGAATTTTATTCATAATTGAAGACATAAATTATTGATATCTGATGTCAGATACAAGTTAATTTTTGAAAACACAAGCAATGCAAGGACAGGTGTAGATGTTTATCGCAAGCTAGACTTACGTAAATGTGACAAATTAGGAATAGTAAATAAGTCATGGTTGCAAAATTCTGACACTAATTACTTAGAGAAGGGTTCGAGCCCCTCTAAGAACACATTTTCAGCTTTGCCCATTGGCAGTTGATGTCATATATTCTGTATATATGAAAGAATAACAACAGCAGGATCAGAAGTGACGTCTGTTTTTTCGGAACAGACGCCATATGTATAAAACAATACCCTCACTACTTGACGATAATGGCGATCCTGCCGATGATAGAGCTACTAAAGCGGAGTTACTGAACACAGCTTTTCGAAACTCATTCACAAAAAAAAAAAAAAAAAAAAAAAGAAAGGACGAAACCAATATTCCAGATTTGGAATTACAAACAGAGGCCAGAATGAGTAACGTTGAAGTAGTGAAGCAACTTAAATCACTTAACAAGAACAAGTCTTCTGGTCCGGACTGTATACACATTAGATTTCTATTTGATTATGCTGAAGCGATAGCTCCTTTCTTAACAGCCATTTACAACCGCTCGCTCAAAGAAGGATCTGTACCAAATGACTGAGAAGTTGCATAGGTCACACCTATATCCAAGAAAGGCAGTAGGAGTAACCCACTAAACTACAGGCCCATTTCATTGACGTCGATTTGCAACAGTGTTTTGGAACATATTCTCTATTCAAATATTATGAATTATCTCGATCAGAATGATCTATTGACCCAAGGTCATCACGGATTTAGAAAATATCGTTCATGTGAAACACAACTAGCTCTTTACTCACACGAAGTGATGAGTGCTATCGACAAGGGTTCTCAGATTGATTCCGTATTTCTTGATTTCCAGAAGGCTTTTGACACCGTACCTCACAGACGGCTTTTAATCAAGTTGCGTGGTATTGGTATATCGGCCCAAATTTGAGACTGGATATGGGATTCATTTCAGAGAGAACAGTTTGTAGTAATCGATGGTATGTGGTAATGCATCGACTAAAACAGAGTTGATATCCGACGTTCCACAGGGTAGTGTTATTGGCCCTCTGATGTTCCTTACCTACATAAACGATTCAGAAGAAAATCTGAACAGCTCTCTTAGGTTGTTTTTAGATGACGCCGTCATTTATCGACTAGTAAAGTCACCTGAAGATAAAAAACAACTGCAGAACGATTTAAATAACAAATCAGTATGGTGTAAAAATTGACAGTTGACTCTAAATCAGGGGTGGGCACGAGAGCTGCTCGCGCGGCTGCCCGCGAGCAGCGAGAGCCGCGAGGGCAGCGCTGAGCGGCCTTGAGAGCCAGCAGTGCGGGTAGCAGAGCTGTGTACAGTGCACGGGTAGGGGGCAACTGTGCAGCTGTGAGGGCGCTTTGTTGAGCAAGGACAAGCTAAAATACTTACTGCACGTACAAAACACATGAGGTCGTTTCAGGCTGTTGTGGCTTCCGTTAAAAGGGCACCGGTACAATCATATCTGCCACAGCATGTTTGAGTGGGAAGTAAGTGTTAATAGTGCTTACCCGAAAATTGTGTATCCTGTACCATGCAACGGTTGCTCATGTAAGGATGAAACACAGTTTCGAACCACTGTAAAACCTAGTTTCGTGGCCATAAATAGGACATACACGTATAGAATTAAGACTCTTTTATTCTAAATTTTACGTTATATTTTCACAGAATTGTGTAGATATTTTTTTTTTAACAAAATGTAGCAAAATTGAACTTTCTGCAACCAAAAACCTGCTTAATTACAATGACGAGAAACTGGCTGGTCGGTCAGAAGGTAACAATTATTAAGGTTCATTACATCCTTAGGAAAGGATGAAAACTGACACCATTCTGAAGAGGGAAAAAATTCCAGAACTCAAGACCTGAGAGCAATGAAAAAAGTTCCCTGCCTATGTCAGTGGTACCACAACGAAGTTGTCGTGATACGATAAAGAACTTCTCAAAAATAACCAAATAAGTACATGGGAAAATTTTTAAGCTAAAGTAAAATATGATATCCCTCCTGCGGGCAGCAAAAACCTAGGAACTATTAAGATAAGTATAATTTATCAAGTGTAAAACAAAAATCTTCTCCCTGGAGGAAGTAAAAGGGATAACTAAAATTAACTCCTATGATATATAGAAAACATAAAGGGGAAGAAACTATGATCACAAAGCCTATCAGTTTCCTGTCAAGGTAAACAACTAGGTGACATACACATAAAACAATTGTCACTTCAGAGGAGAGGTACTACAAACAAAAAAGAAATAAGCATTAATTAACATCATTCTGGACTTATTTAAAATGATTTTGAACCAACATCTCGAAGTTATCGAGAACGAGTGGTTCCGCGTGGTGTACTGACGTGCGCGGCTAGTCGAGTGTGAGTGGGGGGCACTGCTGAGCCGCGAGCAGGCCGCATGAGCCGTTGAGAACGCTCGCGCTCACGAAACGGCATTTGCCCAGCCCTGCTCTAAGTAATGAGAAGTGTTAAGTCGTTCACATGAGTACAAAAAGAAATCCGCTGCACTTTTTTTTTTCAAGATAAATCAATCAAAAGTGAAGGATGTAAACTCCACTAAATACCTAGAAATTACTATTACTTCAGACTTAAACTGAAAATAACACGTACATAACGTCGTGGGAAAGGCGAACCAGAGACTGCGTTTTATTGGCAGAACCCTTAAAGATGCAACGTTTGTCCGTCATGTTTTTGGAGTATTTCTGCCCAGTGTGGGACCCTTATCACCTGGGTTTGACGGAGGACTGCCGGGCGCCGTGGCTCAGCGCGCCCGGTCAGAGGGCTCAACGCTCTCTGTAATAAAAAAGCTGAGCCGACAACACAACGAACAAGAACGAACAAAAACGATCCGCGTCCGCAACAAAGAGTACTACACGTAGAACAAAAAAAAAAAAAAAAAAAAAGAGGACATCGAAATTGTTCAAAGAAGGGCAGCTCGTTTTGTATGGTTACGATACTGAGGAGATAGCGTCACGGAAATGATACAGGATCAGGGATGGGAATCATTACAACAACGGCGGTTATCGTTGCGATGTGGGCTACTTACGAAACTCCAATCGCCAACATTCTCATCCGAATGCGAAAAAATATTTTTGACTCCTATTATACAGAAATGAACATCAGAATAAAATACGAGAAATCAGAGCTCGAACGGAGAGATTCAGGTGTTCTTTCTCCTCGCGCGCAATTCGAGAACGGAATGGGAGATATATAGTATATAGGTGGTTCGATGAATATCCCATGTAGATGTAAATGTATCTAAACAACTAACCATAGTAAAGGCATCAAATTCTGCAGCCATTTACCTAGAAACGGATTTTTCCGGTTGTCGAATATCTTCAAAAAATTTTGTAAACCTGAGAGACCAAAGTATTGTCATTGGTTCCTAGACTACTTACTACTGAAACTAACTTATGCTAAGAAGAACACACACGTACACACATCCTTGCCTGATGGAGTATTCGCACCTCCGACGGGAGCGGATTTCGCAATCCATGACATGGCGCCTTAGAGTGCGTGGCCATTAATGAGTAGCGAGAAAATCTTTACCCGTTGTTAGGAAACACAAAAGAAATCCTAGGTAAATAGACCATATTGTTGGGATATAAAACCAATTCAGCAGAGAGGCGGTGTTCCGCCCGCTGTGAAACGTACTATCCGATTTTAAGAAATCTATCCGACGAATTTTTTTTTATTTTTGCCCGTCTTATCGTTTCTTACATTTAACAATGGAAAGTCAAGGTTGTTAAAAAAAAAAGTGTTCAAATGTTTGTCAAGCTTATGGGACTTAACTACGGGGTCATCAGTCCGTAAACTTACAAACCACTTATGAACTACTTACGAACTAGGACGGCACAAATATCCATGTCCGAGGGGGGATTCGAACCCCCGACCGTAGTGGCCGTGCAGACCGTGACTGGAGCGCCTCAGTCCCCTCGGCCACCGTGGCCGGCAAAGTCAGGGTTGAAATTTAACAATATAATGAGAATAGTTTGCAACTCACCGCAAATACGTTCGTCAAGCTGCGACAGGCACTTAAAAAAGATCATAAATGTTCAAATTCTGTAGGAAGAGTTCGCAGTGGACATCATTATCAAGACTTACAAACTACTTAATTTATGTTAAGGACAACACACACACCTATGTCCGAGGGAGAACTCAAACCTCCGACGGGATGCAGTCTCGCTCTCCGCAGCAAGGTGCCTTAGAACCAACTGCCATTCCCGGCTCATAAAAATCGCACACAACTTAGCTTACAGCCACAGTCTTCGTCAAACTTTATGCATCTCTCACGGGTTGGACGTCTTTGCCACGATTTACAGACTGTCCTCATATTGTTTGATATATTTTTTCGATGAAGGATTGATTTTATTTTCCGTATTCATTACGGTTACTGTGCAGAATAAAACTATGTAAAGTACTCCAACAATTTTAAGAGTTTGCAGATGTCAAATAACATGGTATACAATTCGCGTTTTAGTTGATACATAGTCACGTATGAATTTCAGAGAAGGAATCACAATTTTTATTTGAAAATCCAGAGTGCAACCATATGTCATTGAGTTCTTTAGACCCTAGTTTAGAATCCAGCGGGCGATCCCACAAGATTTGTCCATTTCAGTCCAATCGGTGTTGGTTAGCATTACAAAATATTTATTTTAAGGACGAAATTATGTGAAAAAATTACTTTGGACAGCACAGTCTGATATCTTGAATTTATGTTATTCGTCATACTTTTTATATAAATATCACAAAGCATCTAAATAAATTATTAAATCTCTACTAATATACAGAATTTGTCTTATTTTCACACCTGTCCAGCGACAGCAAATTTTCAGAGTGTAACCGGCTTCACTCTAGAAGCTACATATTTTGACTTTTCTGTGCGCTTTCCCTTCAGTTAGTTAAATTTATCGTGTGCTCGAGTCTATATCTGATTCATATTCGTATTAAATATCTGGTTAGTGTATTATTCCGCCCCGTGAATCATCTGTCTGTGTGTTTGTTTACAACCGCCAGTTCACACGTCAGCAGACAGCAGCTCCTTCAGCTTTCTCCTGCTGTGAGTAAATCTCGCTTCTCAGCAGAAGCGACTTATATTAATTTTTTTCTCTGCGTTTTTCCTTTCTTAAATTTTTGTGTGCTCGCGTCTTTAGTTAGATTCACATTCGCGCAGATAGTTTAGTGAACCCCCCCCCCCCCCCTTTTATTATTGTTTTGAAAGTACGATTGGTAGTCTTACCCATCAATTGTTCTTTGGGCTTGGGCTTAGTATGGCTGGGGTCTGTGATTATTGTCTGCGGATACAGGCCGAGATGGTGAATGTTCGTTCCCAGCCTCAGGCGGCGTTCACTGTGGTTGCGAAGCGAGAGGCTGCGGTGGATGGGAGCTCTTGCCGTCGGTCGGTCGCGGGGGTCCAAAAGTCGCTCTGAACGTCTGATGTGCCCACCGATCGACCCGCGGCTTTGCACAGTCCGGTCACTCCATGCGTGGAGGTTGCCACCCCGCCCGTGGTGAAATGGCAAGTCCCCCCGGCGCGTGGCGGACGGCTTAAGACATTCTGGGGGGCCGATCGTGAGGAGCCTCCGGTTCGTCTTACAGACAGGTTTGAGGCGCTGTTGATGGACAGTGTTCCTGACTCGGATGGTGCCAGAAGTTCTGTGGTTACGTCTCTGTCAGCAAGATCCGGTCAATCTCAGAGGGTGGGATTGCTTGTAGTAGGGAGCTCCAACGTTAGGTGGATAATGGGACGCCTTAGGAATGGAATTTGGCCAGTAAGGAGGGGAAGAGAGCCAATGTGCACTCCGTACGCATACTGGGGGGGGGGGGGGAGTCATTTCAGTGATGGAGCGAGTCCTTCCGGATGCCATGAAGGGGACAGGGTGCAATCAACTGCAGGTGCAATTTGCGGCTGTTTTCTGATGATGCTGTGGTGTATGGGAGGGTGTCGTCTGTAACTGACTGTAATAGCATACAGGATGACTTAGACAAAATTTCTAGTTGGTGCGAAGAATGGCAGCTAGCTCTCAATGTAGAAAAATGTTACGTGATGCGCATGAGTAGAATACAGCATTACAAGTGAGATTCTTGATGCTGACGCGTCGTTCAAATATCTAGGCGTAACTTTGCAGAGCGATATGAAATGGAACGAGCATGTAAGGACAGTTGTGAGTAAGGCCGCCCGAAGCTGCGAGCGAATAGTCACCAACTCTGCAACTCTGCCTCCATCCGTTCGCAGCAGTCACAGTTCCTAGCCATTCTAAAAACCTATGTAACTTCCAAGTAAGTACGTCTGAGGACACAGAAGTTTGATAAACAGTGAGTTTCAAAAAATATGAAGCTATAGTTATCTGAAGATCAAAAACAATTGCACAACGATTTAAATAAGGATACAGTACGGTTTAAAATTCGGCAATTGACTCTAAATAATGAGAATTGTGAAGTGGTCCCCATGAGTACGAAAAGAAATCCGTTAAACTTTGGTTACAAGATAAATCAATCGACGTGACGGCCGTAAATTCCACTAAATACCCAGGAATTACTATTACATCAGACTTAAACTAGAAAGAACACGTAGATAATGTCGTGGGAAAGGCGAACCAGAGACTGCGTCTTATTGGCAGAACGCTTAAATGATGCAACAGAACTACTAAAGAGACTGTATACACTACGCTTGTCCGTCCTCATTTGGAGTATTGCTGCCTAGTGTGGGATCCTTATCTGGTGGGTTTGACGGAGCTCATAGAAAGAGTCCAAAGAAGAGCAGCTCAATTTGTACAGTCACGATACAGGGGAGACAGCATCACGGAAATGATACAGGACCTGGGATGGGACCCATTACAACGGCGGTTATCGCTGTGGCGTGGTCGAATTACGAAACTCCATTCACCAACATTGTCCTCCGAATACGAGAATATATTGTTGGCTCCCACCTACATAGGTAGAATAAAATACGAGAAATTAATGCTCGAACGGAGAGATTCAGATGTTCTTTCTTTCCGCGCTCTATTCGATAATGGAATGGTAGAAAATGTTCAATTGTTTGTATAGCTTATGGGACTTAACTACGGGGTCATCAGTCCCTAAACTTACAAATTACTTATGAACTAGCTAATCCTAAGGACGGCACAAATATCCATGCCAGAGGGAGAATTCGAACCCCCGACCGTAATGGCCTTGCAGACCGTGACTGGAGCGCCTCAGTCCCCTCGGCCACCGCGGCCGGCTGAATGGTAGATGAATAGTATAAAAGTAGTTCGATGAACCCTCTGCCAGGCACTTAAATGTGATTTGCAGAGTATCGCATGTAGATGCAGATAACCAACACACCCTTCTGTTCCAAGAATGGGAAGGGAACCAGCTGAAAAATGCTCCTGACGAAGCACAAAAGGCAAGTGTGTTCCTGTTTAAGAGACAATGACGGAAGGCTGTGAGAGAAAAAGACTGTCTATGTAACAGAGAATGGGGCACAGGCAGTGGTAGACTGACGGTGAAATTGGTGAGGGCAATGGTAAGAAAAATCGAGAGAAAGGGATGAAGACAGTGACTGTGGGAGAGATGTGCAAGAGAAAGTGATAATGGAAGGAGGACGAGACAGGCAGAGACATAATTATGTAGACAGTGACACTGAAATAGACGTCCTGTGCATGAAAACTTAATTACAGCGAGACACTGGATACAAGGATTTAGCATATTGTGTGTTAAAAGAGCGTGAATATTTCGCCTGGCAAAATTTATCGGGACGAGAAGGCAGCGGGATCCCCACTTAGCTGTCAGTCTTTTTTTTATTATTATTATTAACAGGAACGTGTTTCCTTTTAGTGCTCCGGCGAGAGTATTTTTCAGCTGGTCCATTTATTCTCATAAACTGAATACACGAAATTTTTAAGGTATGTAGAAATAATGTTCATATACGTCTACTAACTTCCTTTCTTCTTAATTAATAAAAAAAATTCCTGTAGAGTATGTTGTCAAGTAATATCGTTGGTAATGGCCTATAAATTCTACAGCAGGCCGAGGTATATTAATTGGGCAACGAGGAGTCGTTCGGCACAATTTACTTCCAACTAATACAGTACCCGATTTTACTTTTTAAATCGAAAACCTGAAACTTTTTTTTCCACGTGAAGAAGAGCAGCGCAGATATTTTTCCGCACTAAGACAACGAATAATATACTGGATCGCGTATCTTCGCGATTCGCACCAACTTCTACTAAAATCTGATTGTGGATGTAACAGAAATAAATTTCCTCAGAATTTTATATTTGTAATTGTTGCTGCGTTTCAAATTATGAACATCACTCTGACAGGAGCGCCATGGTACTGATCGCGAGAACTCCCGCGTCGGAGGTTCGAATCCTCCGTCGAGCATGGATGTGTGTGTTGTCCTTAGGTTAGTTTAACATAGTTTAAGTAATTTGTAAGACTAGGGACTGATGACCAACGTAGTTTGATCCCATAGGATTACAAACATTTGAACAATTTTTGAATTAAATATTTTCTTTCTCAGAAGTAAAAAAAAATTAAAAAGTATTCTAATTGACATGGATTATAGAAATACTGTTACTAAAATAAAAATTTAGTAAAATACTTAATGCTAACCAAATAAAACATTTAAGACTCGTGGCTTTTACAGGGCGCTGTATTAAATTCGACATCGATGTTGAAAATTTACGTCAGGCCGGAACTTGGATTGTCCACTTCTCACGAACAATTGCCTTAACCATCCATGCTACTTGAACACGTAACACGTTTCTCCTCTGGCCTAAATTCCTAAGATATGGCATTCCCACAAGCTGTTGGACTTTATTAGTTCATGCGTATGGAAATTGTCTGCAGCCTTCTGAGGCATATATTCTTAGAATTATATGAACATTCAATTGGCATATATCTGAAGCAACAGACACGAACACATTAAATAAGTAAATTTAAAATAAAAATTTACTTGACTTTATTTATTTGGCCTTCTGAGATTCAACTTAATGTGACCATATACAACACAAAGTGGCAATATACATACAATTTAATAAATAAATAAAAAATAAGTACATTTTGATGTAATGGGGGAGTGAAATTTAATTAAAGAAAGCACAAAGTAGCTTGAAAGTTATAAACAGTGCACTAAGGGATGAGGACAAATTGTAAATTAAGCTAGAAAAGAAATAAATATTCAGCTGCTTCAAAAATGTAAAGATAAGTAAATACTAAAAATGTAAGAAATAACATAAGGCAATTAAGACCGTACAACACTTTAGAAAATAAGATATGACAGATATAAAAGTAGTTTAAATTGCATTACTTTACAGTTCAAATCATTCCTGAAGTATCGTCACCTGCAAAACCTTATAATTGTTACCAACACAGGTAACCCCTATAGATTGCGCCCCGTCTTCTTAAGATACTTAATTATTACTATATAAAGGCGAATGTCTTTTGTAAAAAAAAAAAAAAAAAAGGGTAGAAACTGACCGCGGAAAGGGATATCCCATATTTAGCAATGTCTGAAGTAGTTCAACTGTTCACAAACAAATTTGAGATACCTGAACAGGACGTGGTTGACATCAGCTTCCGTCATAAGATTTAACACACATGCCACTGAATCGTAGCCATTGATCCGATGTAGATGTGAAGCATAATTGAAGTGAAACCGAATGATAGTTCGTACATCAGTCCAGATTAGTCATCATAAAACAAAGTAGTGTAGAAATCTGAGGTTGCAGCAAGTAGGGGACAAGGAGGATACGAGATGACCTTGACCCTTCCCTAGAGGTCATTCTGGGAATGCTGATGTCATCATTCCTGGAATTACACTACACTCATGGCTTTTATTCTGGGAATTGATAGCTTATCTTATTATTCTTAGAATTGTTTGCTACACAAGTGTGCTCTATAGAATTGCACTTACGTCAGAGATCATCCTAACCCCAGCCGCCCCTTCCCCCTGCCATGGTTTGAGTGCTGAGGGCTTTCTACTAGCATCTCCAGCCCCAGCATCTTTTTGTTTTTGCTAATTTTGTTTACAGCTGGCCTGCCCTCACTGCCCATCCTGTGAGAGTTTGGGCAAATTAAAAAACATTACATGATGCCTATGTAACAGTCCATGAAGAATACTGCAGTGAGAGTAAAGCAAAATACGTATAATAAATTTAAAAATCAACTATTGTTTATAAAATGTGCAATAAGGTAGATATATGTGTTTTCAAGTTTAATTTTTTTAAATACTATTGTACCAGCCCACAAAACGCAAAATACGTTAGTTAAGTTTAACCAAGCTTCCACCAGGATGCAGCACTTTGCTGTGTCCTTTCCACAGATGGCAGTAGAAGGAAAATAAATTATAACACATTTTTTTTAAAAACCCCAACGGGTATCGACCGGCCGTGGTGTCCTCCACCCGAAGGCGTCAGTGCTTTCCTTCCCCCCCCCCCCCCCCCCTCTTGGCCATGTGACGGTTTTCCAGACCGAATATATTGTTTTAGACCGAATTAAAAAGCGAGGCTTGAGTAGATTCCTTATCTAAATGACAAACTAGTATGGAATGTGTGCAGAAAAAGTGATTTTTACGGCAAATACTAAAAATGTTCTGAGCCAAAAATTCGAATAAAATGCATTAATTCTTTTTCATAGAAATTTCACTTAATATCCGTAGTGCAAGGTTCTTCCAGCAATTTCCATTATTAGAAGCCCAAAATCAGTTTAAATTAAGGTAAAAAATCGTGAAACAGATTATTTTCAACACCAAAGAGCCTAAATTCAGTTACCACCTAGATGGGAAATGAAATATAATGCAGGTAAAAGTAAGACTACTCTAGCTAATTCCATAGCTAAGAAACCTAGAAATAGTTTAAATTATTGAAAACACTCACAATACAGATGATACCCAACACTAGACAGCCTACTTTCCCCAAAAAATTACTCCTCAGGCATGAAAATAAGTATGACGCAAAAGTAAGATACATCCATGTCGAGAAAGACAGACTTAGTTGTAATTATCGTAAGTATCCTTTCTTTGAAGTGGTGTTGCTACATAACCTTACAACTGCTATCCAGATGAGAAATCAATTACTTCACACATAAAAGAAAGTATTCCATATGCAGTAGCTGATACCTATTGACATATTTCCATGTTCAATAACAGATATTTATGTCAAATAATGAAATGTTTTCATAAAAAATAACGTGATGTTTACATCAACTATTGCAATGTTATTGTAAAATCTGTACCAATCACCTCTAATTTCTGTATTTGCCAAAAATTTACAAGCCTAACAGACCAATTAATAGCTGAAATTGTTGTAAATAGTAATATGTAAACAAAATATGAGAAAATTTTTCGGTTCTGTAACTGTAGATAATCGAAGATGGTAATACTAAAATAAGGATATATCTTACTTCGCGGGCCGCGGTGGCCGAGGGGACTGAGGCGCTGCAGTCACGGTCTGCATGGCCACTACGGTCGGGGGTTCGAATCCCCCCTCGGGCATGGATATTTGTGCCGTCCTAGCTAGTTAATAAGTAGTTTGTAAGTTTAGGGACTGATGTTCCCGTAGTTAAGTCCCATAAGCTACACAAACATTTGAATTTTTTTATCTTACTTCAGAATGGCAATGAAGTGCGCACTCATTGTTAGAAAAGTCATGCAATGTGCATATGTTTTACTGTGAACAGCTGGTAGTAAAAACACTATGTCAGAGAGAGAGAGAGAGAGAGAGAGAGAGAGAGAGAGAGAGAGAGAGAGAGAGAGAGAGAGAGAAATACCAAAGATACTGCTGTAATCGATATATCGAAAAGCCTGAAAACGCCCTAAAGGCAATTTTCAGGTCTATTTCCCCGTGTAATAACAGATTAAATTCTACAAAGGAGATTGAAAATAAATTGTTGAAATTAAAAACCATCCTGTCAGTATGAAAAAAAAATCCAGTTTTGTTTATTCAATTATTTCCCATGTCAGTGACCTTAGTTAAATGTCACTATAGTATTACCAACAAGGCTGTTGACACGTTTCGATCAGTGTATTAATATAACACTAAAAAGTGCCAAGAACGATTTTTGTACCACTTCTTTTGAACTTACATTTTTTCCGTGTATGGTTTAAGACCGAGTAGTATGCTGAATTCAGACGTTTCTTCAACCCAGTGCCGTAGAACTACGAAATGTACGCAGAAAAAGCGACGTTAACAATGAAAACTCTACAAATTGTGACATTACACAATTATCACAAAGTAATCATAAGATTAACGCTGAAGTAAGAACCTTCTATCGAAACCTAGCAAGTCCAAAGACAGTAGAAATTTTTTTTGCAGCAAAAGTGTTTTCGAAGTGGCATTTCTAGACTTTTTTGAAGAATGAAATACACGCTATTTACATCAATCAAAATAATGATAAAATAAGTAACACCTAGCTACCTCCAGACATAACAGAGATAATAACATTTGACATTATAATAAACAGTCGTGATAACCTACATTCCACAAGCGAAGAATAAACACTTTGTTACACGAATAGCCCAGCTAATTTTAGACCTAAAAGTCCGAACAACAGAATAAATTGCTATAATCAGTAATGAATATGAAATATGTCGATGAGGATATTGCCTAACTTTAAAGGACAATAGCAACGCTATCTAGACGCAAATAACGTATTACATTAAGTATTTTACACATCACTCACTGCGTTAGGCCTACCAAGGTTGAGGTGACAATAAGTATCACAAGCAAACCGACAATTTGTCTTTTATGTACAATGCACAGTGTAAACCTTTTGCTACCTGTTGTAGCAAAAATTCCGAAAACAGGTAGAAGGAAGCATTGTTTCCTAACCGAAACCACAGTAAATCGTAATATTTTCGTAAACCACCGTCTTAAAGCAAGTACCATGCCCAATAATACTTTAAAAATATGTGCAAAGTATGTAACATTCTTTACGTTTGGTTGGGGTTTGTTTTATTAACACCCTGAATGAATGTAAGACAATTACACTAACGAATTCAGTGGAGTTATGCCAACGGGTCCACTCTAAATCACATACATCGATCGAAACATCTACATGCACAAGGGTATTTTATATGTTGGACATGTGAAAGACAGCACAGCACAACACATACCAGACCTAAACCTTCCCTCCGGTTTGACCTTTGAATTTTTAACACCAATAATCACACGATTTTGTATGTTTCAAACGAATATGACTATTCTTTATTAGAGAATATTAACATGCTCTCTAAAATTAGACAATGCTAAGTCTAATATCCACATGGCCATACTTCCGAGCTTATTTCTTTAGGTTCCCAATCTACCAGAGCAACATACACTACAGCAAACAGGCAATACTTAGACGTAAGATCCTATACAATTTCGTCAACAGATAATATAGTGCCTTGTACGTCGCAGGAAAACGAAATCGTCACTCTAACTATTCACTTCACAACATACGCCTTCCAATGACAACACTCAGTTCGATGAGGCTACGGCAGGGGGAAGTAAAATATATGTAATGTTATGATGTGAGATTACTTTTTAAGTTTCTCTCACATTTATGCTCTTTCAACAACCGCCTCCAAGTTGCCATGGATTTAGAGTAAATGAGTATGGGGATAACGAAAGTGCACTACACGCAAGGTGGCTAATTCACCTCCCCGAGTGAAACGCACAGTCTCTAAATAAAAAAGAATCTTCATCAGCTTTCTGTGTCCCTAGCGCAGAAAACGGCCCACAGATCTAGATGTTTTAAGATGTTACGTTAATTAGCGAGAAACTAGTGTCATAAAACAAATTATTCAAAGGGTGCGACGTTATTTACGCAGAAACAAATAAATTGCACAATAAACCTAATTAACGTATGTTATTTACGCAGCTTATATAAGGTTAAACTGCACGTCTACATATTTGACTTCAATACCATGATTGACCGCATCGGACAGCGATACTGCCCGTGATAACTGCTGAAACTGAAGTTAAAGGACAACGCGACCTACCTCGGTCTACTGGCGTGCTAAGTCGCACTATAACATGGCCGAAGTGTTTTGTCTGCCTTCTATTATTTCTTTTGTTTATTAATTTATTTGTTACTAACTGATCTGAAACAACGGAATTTAGCTTGCTATTGAGAGATGACATCTTATGAAAATAAACTGAATGTAATGAAAAAATATATTTAATTTTCACTTCGGAAGAAAGAAGTTTAGGTGCATAGCCCCCATATGCACTTACCAATAACAGATGAGTAGTAGAATCTTAGGTGGCCTTTCCCACAGGAATAATGTCTACTGTACCACATGTTACTGGTACCTCACACTACTCTGTTGTCAGTTCCACACAGCTCTCTTCCAAATTTTTCAAACGAAACTGAAAATGTTGGCTGCAAGCCAGAAATATCAGACATCCAATTCCTTCCGAGTTTTTCAAAACTATAATGTTCTCGAAAACATACCCAATTTTAGAAATAAGTAATTTTGCCCCAATTTTGAAATGATTATGCTTAAAAATCTATCAAGAGCTTTACTATTCTGTTACTCATTGAAAGTTGTTATCAAATCAGAATAATGTAAGTGTGGTGTCGCGCAAGTCTAAAGTGCGCGCCACGTACTTTTGCCGCGCGCCGCCATTCACGCACGGCGCGGCGTTCTTACGACGTCGGCCACGAGCGCCCTCTGCTGCAATCCCGCTCGTGGCCACCACTGAATTGCATCGACCACTTGGGATTAAGACAGGCACTAGGAAAGTCTCTCATCAGTAGGCAGGCCTCTATCTAGTTAACTATGTATCTGCATTCCACTAGTCTGCTGCCCTCCAAGTATTGTATAATTTCTACGAAATATATATATAGTGTTCTAATCAAGCTTAGTGTTTCTAGTTTCTGCTGCCCACTGACTGGCACCTCAAATTCTGTACCTGCACACGCATGCATCCTATTTTCCTGTGTCGGTCTCTCTTTACTCGGTCACCGACACCCAGGACAACCGGCGGAAACGAGACACAAAAGTAAAGTATTGTAATTAAAGTAGCACTGTTCAGTATTGCATTCTCAGGTTGTCAATAAAATTGCTTGACTGTACTTTAGTGACTTCTCAAACAATTGTGTCATGTGTAGTTGTGTGTGAATGGATAGCTGTAAAATGAATCTACTCTGTAACTCATACTTGCTAATCTGACTGAACACTTTATCCAATTATTTAAGCATGACTTGAAAAAAAAAAAAGTAATAAAAACCAATCCTGACCCTATGACTTTATTCATAGAATGAGAAATTTTACCTCCGATAGGAAATAATCTGTTTCATTAAAGATTGCAATTGCTTGCACAATAGGACACCAGCTTGCTGCAGAACTGATTACCAATTATATCTGAGTTCGACAATTATTCCTAAATTATCTCTCTCAAGGGTTTACACTGATTTTATGGCCTACCTGTGCGCAAAGAAACATGTGCAACTGCCCTCAGAATTATTGCCAAAATTGTTGCTACTGTAAGGTCGAAAACTAACTACCGAGATCGAAGATGTGCAACGCGAATCCATTAACTGCACAAATACTAATTTTTTCCATCTCTGTAGTATTTAAAATAAATAATTAATTGGGTTTCGGAATGAATGACTAACACGAAACAGACCTGAGGTTGAAGTTTAAACTGAAGCACATCTTTTTTCATAAAAGGAGAAGTTGAACTTAATATTGCACAAAAATAGCGATTACAGCTTGGGACTGTCATACACAAATCTTTCTATAACCTCGTTCACTTCTACTGGCATTTTCAACAAAAGAAAAGTACTTTATACAATGTAAAAAAAAAAAAAATCAAAATTACCTACATCACACTTCCTCCATTTTTTGTGCCCTAAAAACATACTAAATTCCTGCACTATACTTTTAATTATTTTAAACAATGGACATAAAAGACGAAAATTAAACTCTTCATGTTACATGTCTGTTAGAGAAGGACTGCAATTACGCGAATCGCCTAATAATGAAAAGATTATTCTTCTTACCTTTATTCTTCATAATCTCAGAAAATTTTCGGTAAAACTGCAGAGTCTGTTGCCCATGTTTATAGCATGGCGCGTATGTTCGCAACTGTAAATCGATCGTTTCTGGACCGGAAATTCGTGCGCTACGTGCCCTTACATACTAAAAAAAGAAAACTTCTTGTTTAACCTATATCTAACTCAACTTTAACTTAAAATGATCACTGTTTCGTACAGATCCCAAAATAAATAAAACATAAACCTGCTCTATGCAGTGGCGTAACTAGGACTTGGCTTTGGAGGGGGGGGGATAGATCTGCTTGACGAGCAAAACTTTAGACAGACTACCATCTACCACTCGCGTTGAAGAAACTAATTCACTCCCATCCAATGAAAGCTTATGGCAAAAAAACACAAGTTACAAATCTTTACCTTTACCAAATTGCTGTTATACGATTTCTTTTTTTTTTTCCCTTTCGGATTCTGGGGAGGGGGGGTTCTATCCCCCTCATCGCCTCCCCCCATAGTTACGCCACTGGCTCTATGGTTGACTGCTGTGGTGTTGCCAACATTTGCAGCGTGTGGGCAACAGACTCTGTAGTTAAGCCAAATTTTGAAATTCAAATATTTCACAACATTATCACACATAAAAAGATTCAAATGATCCAAGCTCACACTGCAATTTGCGACTTCATTCCAAGGCTGCTTGCACAACACTACTCCGTCGGAGGCCGGCGACCAAACTCCGCAGTCGGTAAGCTCAAACGCGGGACAGCGCACACCAAAGATTGTCCTCTCGGAGCCAAAGACATGATTTTACAGACATTCAACATTATTAACATTGCATACCTGCTTTTTATCTTAAATGTACTGAACCAAAATTTCAAAACTCTAAATTAACTTTACATATCATTTTTAACAAAAAACGTATTAATTTCCAATACCCATCCTATCTCAAATTATTTCGCAGTTATAAAAATCTATTAATAAAAAATTCCACATTAGTTTATGAATATGAAGGAGCGTAATCTACTCTTTAACTTATCAGTCATTTCATCATTCAGTTACATTATTTTCAGCAAAACTATACCATATCAATTTGTCATCTTTGTAACATGAAGAAAAATAAAAACATAGACTGCATGTCGTCCTCTCAACGCAAATAAAATAAAAATATTGATATGCACAAAAATATATCATCGGCCTTTTCCGTTCATTATTTTGTAAAAATCACGTTATACTAAAACACACAAATCATCGGCACATTGCCATCCCTGAATTTCTTTTAGTTGCACTGAAAAACATATTTATTAACTGCACTTTGCCGTCCAAATCTCTTAAACACTTCACACTTCACGTAATAATGAATGAGCTAAAAATAAGCACTAGCTTCAATTTCACATATTCTAGATAGATACATTTGAGCCACAACCGAAGCCTCCTTCTCTGGTGCCTGTGGTCCATGGCGTGTTCTTGATTTGCTGGATAGCTGCAACTGACAGTCGACTCTCCCGTCTTCAGGCTCAGCTTACAGTGCAAATTCATTACATGTAAAAATACAAAATACGTAAAATTAGTGTCCAATCTATTCTAAATATATACATATACATGTATGTTATGATTACGCCATGTGTTTATATACAAATTTTTGTTTGTAAACGAATGAGTTACTGTTTCAGACGTGGCCCTTCCGGTTCATTAAAATGCCGTTGTCTGCTCGGCAACTGTCGTAAGCTGCGCACTCCAAGCGTCAGTCACGCGTCAGCTGGCTTTAATTGTCTTTCTCTTGCGCGATACACAGCGATCTACCGTACTGTTTATGTGTCTTTGTCTGAGATTATGAAGTCACATTTCGGGTCTTAAATATTAAGTAATGTGGTTAGTTTGTTTACACATACAATATTGTTATTTCAGGCATACAAATACGGTTCACACTCCTATTGAGAGAACACTTTCGAATCTCGTTTTTTAAATATACAAATATATAAAGTCGTTGCCTTTATTCGGCAGACTTATTTCTTGTTGCTTTTGTGCTACCACACAACCTGCTGATGTAATTATTCGTAAGCTTCTTCTTTGTTAGCGCGTTATAAATATGTTTCTCTTTTAACTAAAGCGGTGTATAACTTAATTCTCAATCTATTTTCTTGGTGGCCACTATGAATTATTACTTACATAATACGTGTGTGTGTGTGTCTCCCTTTTAAGTCGTATTCGTGGTTGGTCATAGGAGGAGACGACAAAATTTCTACTACATTGCAGTACTTCATTATTTGGCAGAACCGCTTCGAATATCAATAGGCTTAAACATATCGGCCGACGCTCACGTCTTCTTTTAACTCTAATTAAAACTCTCTACTCAACACAATTTGCCGACTTCTCTGTCGCCGTTGTTCCTCTATAGACCATTTTTACCTACTTAATTGTTCGACTTTCGTGTGGCCATATAATAAACCTCATGATGTAATATACCTCTTTTATCTGTGAAAACTTTTTCGCCATATTATTTCGTGCTAACGAGTAGACCCTCTACGAGTATCTCCTTTCGCTTATCAATCAGTTCTTATTATATTCAGACATATACTTTACTGTGTGTGTGTGTGTGTGTGTGTGTGTGTGTGTGTGTGTGTGTCTGTGTGTGTGTGTGCGCGCACGCGCGTGCCATTCTCTTATTTCATCATAACTTCTCGTGGGCACGTACATGGTTTAGCTTCGTCCTCTTCTTCAGCTTCAAGTACTAGAGTCGTTTAAACTTAATTTGATACTATTGTGTAGCTTAACGATAATTTTCAGTTCATACTGTCGTAGTTTTCTGTCCACTGGTGCCTGCTGGTTCAAAATCATATTGTTCTCTTGCCTGTGGATCTGTACAGTATTCTTTTGTACACTATGGCCTGTTTGTTTGTGTTCTGTATTTCTATTTTGATTTTTATACCCATGCTCTGCAGATGTTAATACTGCTGGAATACATGTTTTACTCATTAATTGGGATTTCGTCATCATATTTGGTGTTTATGTCTCATTTCTTTGTAGCCTTTGTTTGTAAATATATCGGACCAAACTTCGTGGTCATCAGTCCGTAGCTTATAAACTAGTTAAAACTAAGGTAAACGAACCTAAGGACAACAAATACACCCATGTCACAGGGAGGACTCGAACCTCCGACGGTGAGCAACCACGCGCTCCGCAGCGAGGAGCCTTAGACCGCTCGGCTACTCCAACCCAGCTTGTAGCCTTTCCCTTGCATTTACTGTTCTTACTTTGAGTAGTGAAGAAAGTTAAACAAGATAGTGAACAGTTCAGAATGATGAAAAGGGAAGAACTAACAGCTGAACAGAAAGGAAGTAAAATGTCATTTAACTCGGGTATCTGATAATCGTCAATTACCTGTTAAAGCAAAGAATGCTATTGCCCCTGAGGTTCCTACCGTTACTCTACTACACTCGATAGTGAAGACGTTAAAGAAGATAGTGCATAGGTCAGAACGATGAAGAGGGAATAATTAATAGTATGAAAGGAAAGGAAGTAAGCTATCATTTCACTTGGCTACCTTGCAATTGTCAATTATTTGGCAAACTAAAGAATGCTATTGCCCCTGTGGTTTCTCTTTCGTACATAATGTTTTATGATGTCCACTGTGTTATGTATTCCTTTGATTGTATCTCTTTCGAACCTGAATTGAAAATTTCGTCCCTCACAGACGAATTAAAATATTCACGACAACTTTCTACTAAAGGAACCTCCCACAAGCTGGCTGTCAAGTCAATATTTATCAGTATCTTGACATCCATGAACTTCTGAATATGCTCCTTTAGTGCCTTTGTTTGATTCATTTCTGCTGAATTGACTTTGTGTAGTATACTGTCAAAATAACGTCTTGTGCACTGAAACATCATTCCATGTGCCAAACATCATTTTACTGGAATGTTTTCTCTGATAAAATGCTCTAGTTCTCTTTTGCTGCTTTGTGGCTTTACATGTGTAATGCACTTAGACTGTTGAATAAACTTTATGAGAATCACTAACCTGAAAAATTTCTTCCTTTTTCTCCCATTTGTTTATTGTGTCTAATCTTTGCTCACTTTCACCTGCTACTTTATTTAAAATAAATTTTAACAGTGACATCATATTTAGTTCATTGAAAAGTTCCTCCTCCCTATTGTCCTTGGTTGGCAAAGTGTATGATGAAACAGTTTCATGAGTTACCCTATTTAATTTCAGTGTCTGCTTGTAACTGGTGAAGTTTTTCTAAAGAAGTTTAAGCAAGAATGGTTGATGCTTATCGCCTTTCCTCTCAGACAGGAAGTTTCACTCACCTGCTGTTATGCTGTCCTTGGACCGTTCAAAAAATGTTCAAATGTTTGTTAAGCTTATGGGACTTAACTACGGGGTCATCAGTCCCTAAACTTACAAACTACTTATGAACTACTTACGAACTAGGACGGCACAAATATCCATGCCCGAGGGGGGGATTCGAACCCTCGACCGTAGTGGCCGTGCAGACCGTGACTGAAGCGCCTCAGCCTTGGACCGTAAACGCGTCGGACTTCTTCTCTTGGCAGGTGTTTCGTCACCTTATTGAAGATTCATTAATTGAAAAGAGGACAGTAGGAAAGTTACAGAACAAATAGGCAGAATTGTGGTGAAATCTGTATTCATAAAGATATGACGAATTTGAGGTAGCCCTGTTGCATGTTTGATATTATTTCACAAATCAGACTATTTTGAAACGAAACCGCCTTGCTGTAGGTCAAGAAATTACTAACAATAGTCACGAAATAAGTACATTTTATACGGATACATTTGCAGTCCCCAGAGAGAGCGGAGAGTGGTTGAAACAGAGAGAATGTTGCTGGCCATGAAGTCGTAATACTAAAATCAGAGCAGGAGCCAAACGGCCAAGCTTACCTGAATGGTAAGTGTACCGGATGCTTCCACTCGCCCATCATTGTAACATACGCGAACGGTCCTCAAAGTCACACTTTCCTAATACGGCGGTAACTTCCGCCCTAGACGCTCCGCGAGGTGGATACTTCGAAGCTCTGCAACCGAATGGCGGTGCGTGTCTGTTCCTCGGCACGGCACAGTGTGCTTCCGCTGTTCAAAAGTAGTCCCAACCTTACATGTAGGGGAGAGAAACCGTTGGGGAAGCTTAGCCCTTGCGGGCGGCACTGTACCTGTTTAGAGCGTGGGAGAAAACCGGTATGCCTCCGCCACGGCGTCGCTTCCGGTTGCTTTTAAATTTAACGGCTACAGGAAATTCTCCATTTTGAGCAATTTCTAGACTAACCAAACGGGTAATGTATAAATTACTCTGTCCCTTCCATTCGATTGACCCCTAAGTAAGCAATCATTCTGTGATGCTCCCTGGTTAGTGAAAATTAATAAACCGTCCTAAATTAATTGATTTAATTTTGCTACTTTTTAATTAAGGTCCAGTTCGGTCTGTTGTTGGTACCGGGGACTTTGTAATTTTACTGGCAACTCGAATCCGTAGTCGGAATAACATATTTAATTTTGCTCTGATTTCTTTCTTATGGCACAGCCGTTGCGGCCGTGCATTGTGTGCCCTCAAAAAGTCTGTGCTTTACATGCTCATTTGAAATGTCTACGTCAGACTCGTTACCTTTGACGTTTTCACTCAAATCTGCCACGCCATTTCAGTTAAGAGCGACACTTTCTACAGTCTCAGTCTTACCACAGGAAGCAGAATCCACATTGTCGTTAATATTATTTTCAACATTATAATTTGTACTTCGTAATTGATTTGTTGAATGAGAACTAATATTACCTACTGGCATTTCTAGCAGTTGATCCACCGGATCGTTGCCATTGTCATGAACAAAATTTCTTACCCTACTACGAAGAGAGTACCTTCTATCCTCTTCACCGATCATTTTACCTGAAATAAAATTTGAACCAAATGTATTATTAATTTTTCATACTATTCTAAACACTATATTTAGCAGTTTAGCAGTTTTTTAATAATTCCCAGGTTGCAGAATGCCAGCGTAGCGGTGTCTGATGTGGTATGCACGAGCGCTCGTTGTATCTCGAATCTGACGCGTTGACGATTTAAGCTGCGCCCAATCCTGATAATGTTGACAGCTGTTGCCTGACCAAACGTGGACAGACCAGCCCCATTCACCGCTCTGTGCCGCTTGCTGCATCTCAGTTCTCTGCTGCCTCTTGAAGTTATTTAATACGTAATCTAATGTACCGCGCACTCGATATTTAACTGCTTACACGTAAATTGCATGCTTTCACTGATATCACTTACTCGAGATAAGAAAAAGAATTGTAGTATGACATCAGTTTTCACAGTTCATTTTAGACTCTGATCATAACTTATTGGTTATGAACTGCAGATTAAAACTTAAGAGACTGCAGAAAGGTAGAAAAGTTAGGAGATGGAACGTGGACAAACTGAAGGAAACAGAGGTGGTTGAGAGTTTCAGATGGAGCTTTAGGCAAGCTTTGGCTGAAACTGGAGGAAGTAATACAGTAGAAGAAGAATGGGTAGTTCTGAGAGATAGGGTAGTGAAGGCCGCAGAGGATCATATAGGCAGACGGACAAGGCCTAATAGAAATCCCTGGATAACACAGGATATACTGAACTTAATTGATGAGAGGAGCAAATACAAAAATGCATCAAGCGAAGCAGGCAAAAGGGAGTACAAAAGTCTGAAAAATGAGATTGACAGGAAGTGCAGACTGGCTAAGCAGGAGTGGTAAGAGGACAAATGCAGAACCGTAGAAGAATGTATAAATAGGGGAAAGACAGATACCGCCTACAGGAAAATAAGAGAAATATTTGGAGACAAGAAAATCATCGGTATGAATATCAAGGACTCAGACGGAAAACCAGTACTAAGCAATGAGGGGAAAGCTGAACTGTGGAAGGAATATATATAGGTCCTATAAAAAGGAAATAAACTTGGAGGCAGTATTCTAGAAATGGAAGACGAAGTGGAGGAAGATGAGATAGGAGATTTGATGCTGCGAGAAGAATTTGACAGAGCGCTGAAGGATTTGACTCGAAACAAAGACACCTGGAGTAGATGATATTCCGTCTGAACTGCTGATATCGTTAGAAGAGCCTGTCATGAAAAAATTGTTCCACCTGGTATGCAAGATGTATGAGACAGGGGAAATACCATCAGACTTCAAAAAGAAATTATAATTCCAATTCCAAAGAAACAAAGTGCAGAGAAATGTGAAAGTTACAGAACTATCAATTTAATAAGTCACGGTTGCAAAATACTAACACAAATTATTTACAGACGAATGAAGAAAATTTTGAATCTGACCTCGGGGAAGATCAGTTTGGATTTAGGAAACATTTAGGAACACGGGAGGCAATACTCACATTACGACTAATCTTAGAGGATAGGATAAGGAAAGGGAAACCTGCATTCTTAGCATTTGTAGATTTGGAGAAAGCTTTTGACAATGTCGACTGGCATACACTCTTTCAAATTCTGAAAGTATCAGGGGTAAAATATAGGGAGCGAAGAGTTATATTCAACCTATACAAAAACCAGACAGCAGTTATTAGAGTCGAAGGGCAAGAAAGGGCCGCAGAGGTTGGGAAGGGAGTAAGACAGGATTGTAGCCTTTCCCCACTGTTGTTTAATCCGTATATTGAGCAGGCAGTGAAAGAATTGAAGGAGACATTTGGATAGGGAATTGAAATTAAGGGAGAAGAAATACAAACTTTGCGGTTTGTCGATGACATAGTAATTTTGTCAGAGACTGCAAAAGATCTGTAAGAGAAACTGAATGGAATTGACAGTGTCTTGAAAGGAAGATATAACATGAACATTAACAAGAGTAAAACGGGGGTAATGGAATGTAATGTCATAAATTCAGGTGATGCGGAAGGAATTAGATTAGGTAATGACGCAATAAAAGTAGTAGATGAGTTTTGTTATTTGGATAGCAAGATAACTTTTGATGGCCGAAGTAAAGAAGATATTTGCAGAATGGCTATGGGAAGAAACGCGTTTCTTAAGAAGCGAAACTTGTTAACACCCAATATTAATTTAAACGTTAGGAAGTCCTTTCTTAAAGCATTTGTCTGGAGTGTAGCATTGTATGGGAGTGAAACGTGGACGATAAGGAGTTCAGATAAAAAGAGGATAGAAGCTTTTGAAATGTGGTGCTACAGACGAATGATGAAAATTAGTTGGGTAGATCACGTAACTAATGACCGAATAGGGGAGGAAAAGAAGTTTTGGCATATCCTGACTAAGAGAAGGGACAGATTGGTTGGACATATTCTGAGACATCAAGGAATTGTCAACTCAGCTTTAGAAGGAAGTGTGTGGGGTAAAAATCGCAGAGGGAGACCGAGGGACGAATACAGTAAGCAGATTCAAAAGGATGTAGGTTGCCGAAGTTATTCTCAGATGAAGAGGATTGCACAGGACGGGGTAGCGTGGAGAGCTGCATCAAACCAGTCTGCGGACTGAAGACCACAACAAGATTTAATAATCCACTAAAGTTCAAACAGTTCGAAAATATTTCAAACACAGTTCATTGTTCAGTTACTTGCGGTTTGGTTATTTTAGATATTCAACAATTTCTCTTGATGTTTTACTGTTCACACTTCTAGCCTCATATCTTCGTAGCACTTCTCATCGCATATTTCCACATAAGGGATGCTATGAACGGAAGGGGAGTGGGGGGGGGGAGGGGAGGGGAGAAAGAATATATACAGTGATATAGAGATTAGTTTTAAAGTCTCTCTTACATTTCATCTTTCCACACCCTCCTCCACGTTGCCGTGTATTTCGAGTAACTGGGTTCGGTTGTAAAAAAAGTGCAGTACTCACGAGGTGTGGTATTTGCTTTCGCCTCCCTGTCTGAAATGGGGAGTATCTAAATAAAAAAGAATGTTCACCAACTTGCTGTGTCCCCAGCGCAGAAGACGGCCCACAGGTCGTTGGATCTTGATGTCGAGGCTGTTACGTTAATTAGTGAGAGACTAATGTTGTAAAACAAATTACTCAAAGGATACTACTTTTTTATTTACGCAGAAACAAAGAAACTGCAAGTTAACAAACTGTCTTTTCAAATCAACTGTATCTACTTAACATTTATGATATATGTAGCTTATACAAGGTTAAAATGAATTTCTACATAATTGACTACAATTTTACGACCGACCGCATAGGAGAGCGGATCTGTTTGTGATTACTGCTGAAACTGGAGTGAGTGGATTGCGATCCACCACGGTCTGCTATCTCCTCCAAAAAAAAAAAAAAAAAAAAAAAAAAAAAAAAGGCCAATCGTTTCATCCGCTTTTCCGTATTGCTTTTGTTGATGAATTTATTTGTTGCTGATTGATCTGAAATAACAGAATTGTAGCTTGCTACAGAGAGATGACGTCTTACGAAAATTAGCCGAATGTAATGAAATACCATATTTAATTTTCACTAGAGATGAAATAAGTTTTGGCGTAATAAGTGTCTCCAATCTTCTTCGACAATGCTATGGCGGAGTGTGTGATACAATGAGACAACAGTGAAGCTGTTGTGGGCAGTTTGTATGTGCATAGCAGCAGATTTAATGTTAGTTTGGGAACATGTAACGTGTATTGTTTATGCGACAATTTTTTTTACTAAGTCAGCAAACCAATGGGTCGGTTGTCCCTTACGATGGAATAATTTGGAAAGCGATCACTTCGTTCAACTTCAACCAAGTTTCGACCAACAAAACGGCGTAGACTGATTGATCCACACTTATTGTTGAAAGCTTTCTCTAACATAGCCAATCTCGCGATCCACTGCAAGAGAGTTTGAAATATGCATATAACGAGATGCCTATTTCAGAGTCATTCATAGCACTATTTTGTCTCATATTTTGCACAACTTATCAGTTACATGATCTGTAGGTTACCGTTGAATCGGTGCTTGTGGGAGTGCCAACCTGTGCATAACTGACTGATGAGTTGTGGGTTATAGGAGTGACTGAAAGTTGTTTGAATACGACATGCTGCAGTACTGAGGCGACTCATGCATGTTACTATTGAAACTCGTCCATATTGTTTCATTAAAATGTTTGCCTTTCATGTAACCTACCCCTTTTCGATTTGCTTATCACTGAGGCATGTCGGATAAGCATCAACATTAATGAGTGAAACGACTGTACTGTTCTAACAGTTTTTGAATTTTTGATTAATTCTTGAAAGGAGTATGGTTAAGCTTATTTTAATTTTAAATGGCTATTTGAGACCCCGTTATATTTAATAGTGTGTGTCCCAATGTATTCTTGCTATCCCCTGCTGGCGCAGTACGACAGATTTGATGAACAACTGCGTTGTGTTCAAAAACGTTTCGGGCGTGCAGCCGCATAAAGTAGACTTTTTCTAATATTTCGGCTGAGTACCGTCTAGCCATCTTCAGAGAGAGTTTAAGACTGATGCTCCAGCACGCGCTTTGTGCATATAAACCCGCGGACCGCACTAGTGCGCATGTGGCCACAGATAACAACAAGGCGCCAAAGACGTTACTCGGTGGCAAGGAAGTACACGAGTGTATAAATTATGTCTGTGACTGCATGGTCGATTACCCCGGAGAAATCGATGTGTTACGATCGATGCTGTCGCGGCGTCTTTGTAAATTTATTAAAGAAAGTGTCGGATTCCTAGATTTATCTTACAACCTAATAACTCGGCAGTGGCAGAGCACTGTACTGATACTGGACACTCGATGATGTACGAAAACGTCAAAATCTTAGCCTCCTCTTCATCTTTCTGGGACTCAGTGGTGAAAAAAGCAACTGAAATTCGCTTGGGGACGAATTTAATTAACAGAGACAGCGGCTTCGGATTAGATAAATATTTGAATCCGGTACTTTCTTTAATAAATTTAAAAAGACGCCGCTACAGAACAGATCGTATGACATCGATTTCTCCGGGATAATCTACCATGCAGCCACAGACATAATTTACACACAAGTGTACCTCCTTGTCGCCGAGTAACGTCTTTGGCGCCTTGTATCTTTGGCCGCGTACGCACTAGCGCGGTCCGCGCGTTTGTAAGCACGAAGTGCGTGCTGGAGCGTCAGTCTTCGACTTTCTCTGAAGATGGCTGGACGGTACTCAGCCGAAATATTAGAAGACGTCAACTTTATGCGGTTGCTCGCCCGAAACTTTCTGAACAGTCATTGCGCTAAAACATGAAGATGCACAGCTGCCTTGTGGTTATAGCTTTTGCTGGCGTCGTCTGCTCTTAGGAGTTATTGATCTCATGGTGATAGTCTTGTCTGAGATAGTAGGGCTACCATCCTGAAGACCGGCAGCCGAACAGTAGTTGGAATTAGCAGAGAGGTTTCGACCTCTGTGTCCCGGTAGTGAAGAGGTTGGATACCTGCTGGAGGGTTAGGCTCCTTGAAATCCCCTCCTCTCGTGGGAGACTGGGAGGTCGGAAAGAGGGATCGGGACGCCATTCTGGCAGCGATCTCGAAGGTGAGTGCATCTAAGAGCTTCAGGCTCTCTGCCTTCAACGTGTGGCTAGACCTTTGAGAATTGTTCGTTAATAATGTTCACTCCTATCTCTAGTTGTGCTACCATCACTACCACAATTCGTTTTGGTTTTATTTTAGTGATGTTCGCGTGGTATTAATGTTTTGTAGCGTTTCCACATTTGTGAAATGTCATAATTTGATGGTGTTCGTTTCGGTCGACTTTCTGCGTTCTTAGAAGCTGTGGAGCCACTGCTTTTTGTTCTAAAATATGTTCAGAAACTGCAGAATGTTTATTTCTCCCTGAATATACGGTTTCTTCGCGATTTCTTTGAAAGCCCGGTATTGCTACTTTGTCTGTTAAAGAAGCCTTTAGTTATTTCAAACCATCTGTGCTCTTCAGGCTATTAATCGTCGTACAATTCTGTGAACAGTGCTTTCGACTAAGTGTAACGCGTTTTCTTCCGGTGATTTTAGTAACCTGTAAATCGCTTGTCTTTGTTCTTCCTGTTCCATGTGTGAACCAAGTAGCGAGTAGCCTTCGGAAACCCTTTCCATTAACCAGATCTTTTCCTTCTGCATTTAACGAACCTTTGCATGAACTATCTCGAGAGTATAATTTTTCTGAATTTTTTTTTTTTTTTTTCATTTAAGAAGTTTTGCGACTTCACTCTGTATTGAACCAGAGCTTGCTGAAACAGTTTTCATGGAGTAGATCTGTTCATCCTGCGTCGAAGGAGCCCCTGCATGAACAACATCGTGTTTTGGTTCTCAGTAGATTTATTTTCTCCAGCTAAAAAGAATTTTGTGTCTTCACCACGTACCCTGTTCAAGATCAGTGAAACATTCTCATGTACAATATCTTTCTTTCCTTTGCTTAACGAACCGTTAAGCAGCATATTTACTAAATTTATTTCTCTCGTTTAAAACTTTACCGATTTCTTAAATTTCACCTATATCCTTGTGGCTTGGCTGTTCACTGTCAATAGTACCATTGCATTCTTCTCTTCCTGTGCTTGGAAACGAATACCATTACGTCACTGGTTTACGAATTATTTAATTTTTGAATCTCTAAGAACTTGTGCTGCGCGGCAGTACATTCCGTTACGGTAATTCCACGTGTGCGCAATCTCATTAAAGAAGTCTCACTTTACATTCTGTGGAAAGCCTACCGCTCACGGAAGCAAGTTTTCTTTCAACTTTGTGCGCCAAGTGCTCCACATCTGATCCACGGTTCGTCCGTCGAATTTGCTGTTGGTGCGATTTTGCAATTGTTTCCGATTGGTGAATATTTGGTTGGCTTGACTCGTCTGAATGTGCGTGTGATTGCAACCTAAGCCTCCTCTTGAACCCTCTTGTAATCAATTAATTACAGTTCACTTGGAAAGCGTAATATTGTTGGTAGGTGGTCAGTAATTGGGCCATTTGTATTAAATTTTAAGGTTAACTTCTGTACCCTGTAAGGTGGTGCCATTTAATTTTGTACAAGGAAATTGGTCTCCCCGTTGGAGCCGTACGTAATACATTTATGTCCGTTAAACTTCATTCCTCCCTTTTAATTGTTTTCCCTTCACCATTGTATTACAATTAATTTTGTGGGTACTTTTCTATAATTCAGTCTGCTTGTGATTAGATTAGATTAGAACTTGTAATGATGTGGAACGTGTGAGGTTAATGAAAGGTGTCTTTACAAATTATTACTTTTTAATATAAATATATATTATTTTTTCCAGATTTACTAATTTATATCTAAAAATTCATCTATAGTGTAGAAGAATTTGCCATTCAGAAATTCTTTTAATTTATTTTTAAATGCTAGTTGGCTATCTGTCAGGCTTTTGATGCTGTTTGGTAGGTGATCAAAGACTTTTGTGGCAGCATAATTTACCCCTTTCTGTGCCAAAGCTAGATTTAACCTTAAATAGTGAAGATTACTCTTTCTTCTAGTGTTGTAGTTATGTACACTGCTATTGCTTTTGAATTCGGTGGGATTGGTTATAACAAATTTCATAAGTGAATATATATACTGTGAAGCTACTGTGAAGATCCCTAGCTCTTTAAATAAGTGTCTGCAGGATGATCTTGGATGGGCTCCAGCAATTATTCTGATTACACGCTTTTGTACAATGAATACTTTTTTACTCAATCATAAATTACTCCAGAAGATGATGCCAAATGAAAGCAGAGAATGAAAATAGGCATAGTAAGCTAATTTAGTGATATGTATATCACCAAAATTTGCAGTTACCCTAATAGCATAAGTAGCTGAACTCAAACGCTTCAGCAGATCTTCAATGTGTTTTTTTCCAGTTCAACCCCTCATCAATGCATACATCTAAAATTTTTGAATATTCTACCTTTGCTACTCATTTCTGATAAAAGTCTATATTTATTAATGGTGTCATTCCATTTACTGTACGGAACTGTATCTACTGTGTTTTATCAAAATTTAATGATAGTCCATTTGCTGAGAACTACTTAGTGATTTTCTGAAAGATGTCGTTTACAATTTCTTCACTTAGTTCTTGTCTGTCAGGTGTGATAACTATACTTGTATCATCAGGAAAAAGAACCAGCTCTGCATCTTCATGGTTATAGAATGGCAAGTCATTAATATATATTAAGAACAGCAGATGGCCCAAGACCAAACCTTGTGGCACGCCATTTTTGATTGTTCTCCAGTTTGAGCAATCAGTTGTTTTTTTGCATATTATGTGAATTACTTATGTCAACTTTCTGCACGCTTCCTTTTAGGTATGATTTAAATCATTTATACACTGTCCCATTCATACCACAATACTTTAGTTTATCTAGAAGAATTCCATTATTTACAGAATCAAAAGTCTTGGAGAGATCACAAAAAAATCTCAACGGGTGATGTCCAGTTATTCTGAGCATTTAATATTTCATTGGTGAAAGTATGTTTAGCATTTTCTGTTGAAAAGCCTTTCTGAAAACCAAATTGACATTTTGTTAGAACTTTATTTTTACGTATGTGTGAAAATACTCTAGAATACATTACTTTTTCAAGAATTTTGGATAAGGCTGTCAGAAGTGAGACTGGGCGGTAGTTATTGACATCAGACGTATCCCCTTTTTTGTGTAGTGGTTTAACAATATCATATTTCAGTCTATCAGGAAAAATACGCTGCTTCAGAGAACTATTACATATGTGGCTAAGAATCCTTATTTCTTGAGGACAAGCTTTTATTGCCCTGCTGGAAATACCATCAATTCCATGAGAGCTTTTACTCTTGAGAGAGTTTATTATTTTCTTAATTTCAGAAGGAGATATGGGTGGAATTTCTATTGTATCAAATTGTGTGGGTATGGCCCTTTCCATTAACTGTCTAGCTTCTTCTAATGAACATTTAGATCCTATTTTCTCCACAACATTTAAAAAATAATTATCAAAAATGATTTGAACTTCTGGCTTGTTAGTTGTAAACTATTCATTCAGTTTGATGGTAATGCTCTCTCCCTGTGCTCTTGGTGGCTCTGCCTCCCTGGTAATAATATTCCAAATTGTTTTAATTTTGTTATCAGAGGTACTAATCTCAGACATGATGCACATGCTTCTGGACTTCATAATAACTTTTCTTGATGTAGCACAGTAGTTTTTATAATATTTAACTGTTTCTGGGTCATTACTCTTTCTTGCTGTTAGATACAGTTCTCTTTTTTCGGTTACAAGATATTCTTAATCCTTTAGTAAGCCATGGTTACTTGCATGGTTTCTTATCATTATATTTAACTATTTGCTTGGGGAAACAATTTTCAAATACTTGTACAAATATATCATGAAATAAGTTGTATATTAAAGTAGCATCAGCTTCCTTGTACACCTCATCCCAGTCTAAATGCTGAAGATTTTCCCTGAAGTTTATAATTGTTGAATCGTTAACTGAACGCACAAATTCGGAGGGCTGTTTTGAATTACAGAGGTGAACTAAGTCATTTATTGTAACTATCTGTGCACCATGATCAGAAAGACCATTCTCAACAGGAAAAGCATTTATGTTCTTAAACTTATATTGGTCTATATAAAAGTTATCTATCAGTGTGCTTCTGTCCTTTACTACCCGAATAGGAAATTCAATTACAGCGACAAATTGAAAGAACCGAGCAAGACTTCCAGGTCATTCTTCCTATTACATTCCTTTAGTGAGTCAACATTGAAATCCCCACAAATAATAATTTGTTTCCATTATCTGACAGATAACACAACAAGGCATCCAAATTTTTCATAAATAACTGATAGTTTCCTGAAGGGGACCTATATACTGTTACAATTATAAAAGGACATTTTTTTTTCAGTTTAAGCTCATAGGCACATGCTTCTGTATGTTGATCTACACAAAACCTTTGTGTTTCTAAACTTTTTACACTGTAATAACTTTTGACATAGATGGCAACTGCTCCTCTCACATTATTCTCTCTATTCACATATGCTGCTAATTTGTAACTTCTTACGTTTACTTTTTCCATATCCGCCACAATGTGATGCTCAGATAGGCATGGTATATCTATTACATTCTCTGATTCTATGTCATCTAAACAAACCAGTAGCTCATCTACTTTGTTCTTTAATCAACCAATATTTTGGTGAAAGATAGTAACATTATTTTTTACTTTACTTTTGTGGGACTCAACTTGATTCTTTAATCCCCCAATGTTTTGGTGAAATATGGTAACATTATTTTTTACTTTACTTTTGTCAGATTCATGTGAGTTTTTAGCATCTTTAGCACATGCCTGGCTGAGCTTCCCATTGGACTCTGGTCTTAGCCTAAAAAAGAGGTACATTCGTGAATTACACTGTCCCCCCTTAAGGTTTTTGCTCTTAACCCAGCCAGTTTACCCTTCCCTTTCCTACTGAGGTGTAGGCCATCACTTGTGAAGTCCCACATATCTATAGCATCAACAGGAACCAAACCAATGTCTGACAGAGTGGCCGCCCTACGCAGCTGATCTAACTCCATATTTACCCTCCTGACAGAGCGGTTCAACTGGGGCTGATCATGTCGCACGAAAGCAGGCACCAGACCAACATTTGTGTGGGTCGTTACAGAGGCTATTTTCTTCAGGTCACACTCAATACTGTAGCCCGGTCCCTTCTGGACCGATCATTGTAGCGTCACAGTTGCCATTTTATTATTTAATCCCCCCCCTCCCACTTAACGCTTACTCACTTTATTAATGTACTTTAGCCGAGTAATTGAGTAACTTTCATCTAATAGTGTCTCTGCTCTCGTCAGGACCCATCAGTTACAACTAGTACATTAGATACACGAGTAGCAGTAATCTTTCACTATGTTGGTTGACTTCCGCCTGGCGCCCGGGAGGCCAGTAAGAGATTTTTATTTGCATTGTCGCAGTGTTGACACTGTGTGCTTGTGACAGGCAGCGGGAAGAGGTGAGAATTTTGAAAGTTCGGAATATTCACGCTTGTCGGAGCAGCAAACGTCAGTGCCGGAGAGATTTGGTGTTGACCCCAAGAAGCGACCATTCCATTCGTTGGCATACGAATACTAAACTGCGCTTCCCAAAATTTATTGTTGTTGAATGTATCCAGCTGTTGAGCTCGTCGACGTTTATGGTATTCCAGATGAGACTTACCATGGATGGTTGTTATCCCCCTCGCAGTGAGCGCCAATAGGTGAGCGATAGGTGAAACACAGGATTTGACATTTGATGCGTCTAATTTTGGTTTAATATAAGCAAAATGTTTCCAAAAATATATCATTTTGGTTCTGAATTGTTTGCTGATGTGCCCTTAGCGAAGGCAATTAAGACACTGCCTGGCAGTTGGCACATACAGATTAACAGGATGTTTTGTTTCGTAGGTATATTTGCCGGTAAGGTCTGAGAATCGATGGTTAACAAGCAGGTATGCGGTTTACCTATTTGGTCTTTCCATATATTTTCGTAAACCTCCGAACCGTGGGCGGATTTAGGCGGGTGGGGCAGAGGGGGACGTCCCCCCCTCCCAGACAGCCTGACAAAAAGAGAGAGAGAGAGAGAAAGAGAGAGAGAGTGATTGGGGGGGAGGGGGCGAGAGAGGGGGGGAGGAGAGAATCTTAGCATAAGAATAATTAACTTTTACTTACAAACAACTTGTAACTGAGTTTAAAAACGAAAACTCACTGTAATTAACATAACGTAAATTGACTTTTAGTGTTATGCTTTCTTTAAATTGTTTCTTGCTCCTTTTTGTCAGTAATTCACGATAAAACTAAATAAAAGTCGTTTATATTGTACTCGAGTTTGTCTTTTACTTTTTTTTGTTCCACCAGCCACCCACAATTTTGCTTTTTTTAGGTTTTCAATTGACAGACGATCATAAGCTGGCACATTCAGAGGATTTTGTCGAAACGGCGGATGCGACGTCTAATATTTGAACCATATTGTCAATGAGGATGTAATCTGATGTCACCAGTGCGACCCTGAAACGGTGACGCATGGAACGGCGTTCTCCGACATCACTTCGACGGAAGAAAAGCCAGTCGAAAAATCACGCATAAAAACAAAGCTCATCGCCTTTTTCTATAGTCAAGGCATTTCCCTCAAGGAATTTCTACCTGAGGGAACGAGGTAATACGTTACAAGGTTGAAAATGTTCAAGTGATTGTAATTCTTATGGGACCAAACTATGTTGATCATCAGTCCTAGAGTTACAAACTACTTAAACTAAGAAACTTCCTGGCAGATTAAAATTGTGTGCCGGAACCAGGGCTCGAACCTGGGACCTTTGCCTTTCGCGGGTAAGCGCTCTACTCCGCTGCAGAGTGAAAGTTTCATTCTGGAAACATCTCTTAGGCTGTGGCTAAGCCATGTCTCCACCATATCCTTTCTTCCGGGAGTGCTAGTCTTATATGGTTCGCAGGAAAGCTTCTGTGAAGTTTGGAAAGTAGGAGGCGAGGTACTGGCGGAAGTAAAGTTATGAGGCGACATCGTGAGTCGTCTCGGGATAGCTCAGTCGGTAGAGCGCTTGCCCGAGAAAGGCAAAGGCCCCATGTTCGAGTTACGATTCCGGCACACAAATTTAATCTGCCAGGAAGTTTCATATCAGCGCCCACTTCGCTGCAGAGTGAAAGTTTCATTCTACTTAATCTAAGTTAAACTAACCTAAGGACAACACACACATCCATGCCCGAGGAAGGATTCGAACCTCCGCTGCGGGAGGCGGCGCGATCCGTAACGCGGCGCTCCAGACCGCTCGGCTTCTCCCGCGCGGTGTGATACAAGGTACATTGCAATTTTGACCCGTTTCATGCAACATCAACAGGGTACGACCCTAGTACGAACAACAAGATTCCTGGTTTTTTGTTCACTACAACGCTCGCCCATACACAGCCAATTCTGTCACAGTTCCTGGTAAAAAGGGGCTGGTGCAGCTTGAACATTCCGGTTGTCTATCCTTAGTATTTGAGAGTTAAGAGATTTTACGATATTCCTGACATCCAAAAAATTACGAGGCTTTGAACCCTTCCCAACGGAAGACGTCAGGCAAAGTTTCCAGGACAAGTATTGCAGAGCTCAGCGGTGCAAAGTCATGGGAGGTGATTGTTTCGAAGGACACTGTAACTGTACTTAATAGTTCATATACGTCAATGTTACAGGACTATTCACCGAACTTTATTGTGAAAGGCTGTATTTTCTTGAGTTAGACTGATTCGTGCGTTTTCGTCATTGTCGAAGTAGAAGGTGGTGCTTCCACCAGCGGAAACACGCATGTTATTAGCGATGATTTCCTCGCTTTCCCTGCCGAAGGAGCGCCCGTAAACATTGAGGAGGATCAGAATATGAGCCTCACCGGTGCCTGGGCAACGCTTGTCACATATGTGTAATATCAGCTCGATATGAAAGATTCTCAGACGATGAAAATACGAGGTACGTCCAGAAAGTAAGTTCCGCTTGGTTATATAAAACAAACGTGTACAGATACATAAGAAATATTTATTGTAAAAAAATCTGCAACTGTTAAAATATTTTCTACATAGCTTCCGAAATTTTGTATGCACTTGTCATGGTGTGGCACAAGATGTTCTTTCAGCTCGTCATCATCGTTGAAGTGTTGATCACTAAGGACGAAAAAATGTTCAAATGTTTGTATAGTCTATGGGACTTAACTACGGGGTCATCAGTCCCTAAACTTAGAAACTACTTATGAACTACTTACGAACTAGGACGGCACAAATATCCATACCCCCGACCGTAGTGGCCGTGCAGACCGTGACTGGAGCGCCTCAGTCTCCTCGGCCACCGCGGCCGGCCACTAAGGACGGATTTTAGGTGTAAGAAGAGATGCAAGTCGCTAGGAGCGAGGTCCTAGCTGTACGGAGGATGATCAAACACGTCCCACTGAAATTCCTGTAAGAGATGTTGCGTCACTTTCGCCGTGTGAGGTCGGGCATTATCGCGAAAAAAAAAAAAAAAAAGAACAACTTCTTGCAGTAGTCCTCTTATTACACCTAAAATCTGCCCTTGCTGGTCTACACTTCAGCGATGCTGACGAGCTGAAAGAGCATCTTACCACATGGTTGAATACGCAGGCTGCAACCTTCTGTGAAGAAGGCATACAAAAACTAGTGCTACGCTATGACAAGTGCCTAAAAAATTTCGGAAACCATGTTGAAAAATAGTTTATAAGTTGTATATTTTTGTACAATAAATGTTTTCTCTGTATTTGTACACGTTCGTTTTATATAACCAAACGTAACTTACTTTGTGGACTTACCTCGTACTTCGAAAATGCAGATAAAATGATGTGATACAAGAAAGAAACGAAAAATGGTAGTTTAAACATACAATACTTTTTTCTCCACGGCGAGCTTTTCTTTCAGGGGTTCACTGAACTAGTGACCACACAGGAGCCTCTGGCCACACGTTGGATGTGACCGCCGGTGAGCTGACGTACTGAGTTGTCCGTCCCTGACACCGCGTCGTAGCGGCCGAGTCGATGAATACAATGGGACGCTTAGCGGCGGGCCTTGTTTACATCGCGTTGCCCAGAGACATTGTTCCAGCCGAAGAGAACCTGTTCTCCAGAGGGCGCGCTCACCCCTATTAAGTGCCACCGCTGCGTCCAATCACCTCTATCTTCACGTGTCGACGACTTCGTCATAAGTATTTACTCTTCGCTACCTGGAGTAGGTTAAGAAGACAATTCCGAACATCATAATTGCTGTGTACAATCGTGACAAAATATAGCGACACGAAGTTTAAGACAAAAATTAACTATAACTGTGGTGCGACACATTAACTTTGTTCCTCATGCACTTTGGTGCCTGCCACAAATTGAACTTAATAATACCAGCAGGGCAGTGTAAGGGGCATTGAATTAATGTCGTAATGAGATTTGAGTGAGAATAAAGGGACGAGTGGTACGAGGAACGAACAGTGTGCTATCACATGTAATATTTCTTTGGAAATTATGTAGTCTGAAGCATCTAAGTTAACTGTATTCAGAGTCATGCATCTACATGGTGAACTGAACGTGGGAAGTGGATACCACTGCGTTGTCGTGCAATCGCAGGAGGGACTCAATGACATTGGCTCCTTCCGAATTAATACAGTTATATGTGTGTGAGTCCGCTTGAATTTTTCAGAGCATATTTGATTTTTCAGGGACTTTTTTGGTATTTTTGTAAATTATTTTTTATTGTATTTTTTAGCCTCCAACTAAAACATCACATGTTCAAATATTTGTAAATCTATCGGACCAAACTGCGTGGTCATCAGTCCGTAGCTTACAAACTACTTAAACTACGGTAAATTAACCTAAGGACAACACACACACACACACACACACACACACACACACACACACACACACACACAAACCTATGCCCCAGGGAGGACTCGAACCTCCGACCCGAGCAACCGCGCGCTCCGCAGCGAGGCGCCTTAGACCGCTCGGCAACTCTATCGCGGCGAACATCATGAGAGTACGGCTGTGTGGGGGGAGAGGGGGGCGGGAGAAAAATATTTAGTTATTGGGAGAGTAGTTGATTGAAAGTATCTCCCTCATTTTTTTTCTGCTTTCCTTTACCTACTCCCTGTTAGCGTAGATGACGAGTAACTGGATTCGGTTGTAACAAAAGTACAATACTCGCCAAGTGCCTAGCTCCTTTCACCGCTCTGAGTGGAATGCACAGTCTTTAAATAAAATGTTCACTCATGTTGTGTCCGCAGCGTGAATCGTTGATCTTTGATCTTGAGTATTTTAGGTGAATTAGCGAGGAGCTAGTTTCGTAAAAAATTAACGAATAACTTAAGTTGGAAATAACACATAGATTATATTGTAGGGAAAGCGAACCGAAGGCTACGTTTCATTGGCAGAGCACTTAGAAGATGCAACAGTTCTACTAAAGAAACTTCCTACACTACACTTGTGCGTCCTATACCAGGCTAGATTGATGGTCGATGTAGAGAAAGTTCAGAGAAGGGCAGCTCGTTTTGTATTATCGCGATAAGGGGAGTGGGGGGGATGCCACGGAAATGATGCACGAGTTGAGGTGGAAATCATTAAATGAAAGGCGTTATTCGTTGCAGCGAGATCTATTTGCGAAATTTCTTTCATGAACTTACTTTTCCGAATGTGAACATATTTTGTTAGCACCCACCTACATAGGGAGACATGATCATCATAATAATCGAAAACAGAAAGATTTATGTGTTCCTTTTTCGCACGAGTTATAAGAGAATGGAACTATAGAGAAATATTATAAAATGCGTTTCATAAACCCTTTGCCATTCAATTCAATGTGACTTGCAGAGTATCTATGTAGATGTAGATTTACTAAAGATCGTTATAGAGGGATGTCACTATTTTTGTTTTGTTGTTTTTAGTTTTATTGCGGATTAACACAGAAAATGTACAGTTAAAAAACTGTCTTTTTATTTGAACTGCATCTAATATGGAAAATTTATATTCTTGACGTACGTTTTATATGATCAATTACTAGGCTATGACTGACCGCATCGGACAACGGGTCTGCCGTGATGATTGCCAAAGTCTGAGTGTGCGTTGAGCAGACAGCGCGATCCACTTCGGCCTTCAGGCACCATAACATGGCCTAATTATTTCAGCTACTTTTTCGTACTTGTTTTATTTATTTGTTACTAGCAAACCCGGCAACACTTCGCAGTCGCTAATATGTATGGGATTTATACCCTAATCTCTTCTTCTCTCGAGATCTATCCCTTCCTCCCTCCTCTACTTCCCAATCTCCTCCTCCCCATATCTTCACACTACTCCCTCTTACCCCACACCATATCCATCTCCTCCCCCCTCCTATCATTCCCCATTTTTAAATCCATTTTATTCCTCAATTCTCTATCTCCTGCTCTCCCTTTCTCTGATCTTATTTATTATTATGCAATCGGGACCCGGATTGGGAATAGAAGTGAAAAAGGATGGGTAAAACAATTGGAAACGGGTTATTAGAGAGAACTTTCGATCTGCTCTATCTGTGAGGTTAGTAGCTTTAATGTCCGTACTCTTAATGGTTTTACTGCACGAACCTACATATCAACGGCGAACTGATGAAACAATCTGCGGCATTTCAGTATGTGATTGTTCTCGTTTCGGTGAATCATCAAACGGTAGGCATAAAAATCCATACAGTTGACCTTCTTGTTAGTTACTTTACCTGTACGTGAATAATGAACTCTTATTAGGAATCTAATTGAAAAACAATTAACAACATTGCTACATACCGGTGAAATTTTACATTCCGCGACACAGGCAACTGCTGTTGGATCGTGGGAATGAAGCCGACCAATCGTGGCAAAGCTTGAGACAGCGACAGTTGTTTTCTCTTCATACTAAACGATATTATTTTGAGAATCCGCATATGATTTAGTTTCAGACACATTAAACTTACTGAGGAAGATGATGTTTTTCATGTATAAGAGTGAAATGGACTTCCCTTATGGAAACATTCTTACAAATACTAATCATTTATAACCACGACAACAATCAATAGTGTTTCCATGAACGAAAAACGTAGTACTGGTAAGAAATCGGCAAATCTCATTGGATATTGTTTACTATCACCCGACTGGCTAACAGCGACGTAACGCAATTTATCGGAATCAACGGCTGTTGCCAACATTGCCCGCTGGGTATGTGAAGCGGATTTAAAATGAAACTCTACATAACTGTTAGTCCCTGGCTTCAAGCAATGTCCTCCCTTTCTTCTAACCTCCTTGGTGAATTTGTTTGCTCCGTTACAGCGTATTTGGTCGCTAGGCGTGTAGCGAATGAATAAGCTGATAGTTGGAGAATCTAGAAAATGATCCGAGCTGGAAGCGTACATTCAGTTATTCTCAATTTCTAATATTATCCGGTAGATTTTCTAAAAATTTTCTTTCATACAAACCTCGTCCTGAGAATTACGAACAGAACAAAGATCAGCCAAATTGGTGAAGCCATTCTCAAGTGATGCGCTTTCATACATGCGGCAATTCATTTTTATTAATATAGATAGATGTGTCATACATAAAATATTAAATAAATAGGTATCTAAAAACCTTCCTATGTCCGTCTCCTGCTTCTAAGCTACCTCCCCACCAATTTTGCGCCAAATCGGTTCAGGCGTTCTTTAGTTATAAATAGTGTAACTAACACGACTTTCTTTTATATATATAGATTAAATAATCTACAATAAAAAATAGTAGCTCGCTATTGAGACATGAATTCTTATTAAACTCAAGTAAATTAAAAAAATATATCTGATTTTGACTAAAGAAGAAATTAGTTTTGGCACGCAGGTTCCAAATGCACTGGCGAGTCGCAGCCGAGTACTGTTATTTGGACGGTCTTTCCCACGGAAACAGTACCGAGTGTAGCACATGTTACTGGGACCTCACACGAGCTTGCATCAGCTGCATACAGCTTATTTTGACCTGGACTGAGGAAAGTGAATGTGATGGGTGCAAGCTACAAATATCTCAAGTAGTATCAAAGTGTGAAACAATGTAATTTAGTTTTCAAAAATCATTTAAGAAACCTAAGACAAATTTTCACATACATAAGGGATTGGTAATCAACATTCATCTAATCAGTTGGCTGTCTTCTTTCACAGTAAGCGGATACTGATCTGATTCTATGTGTGTTAAAAATACATGTTAGTATTTAAATTTATTTTTGTCTTTTATATTAATTTATACAAACATAACCTTCCTTCTGGTGTCAGCTCAGGTGTTTTCAAAAATGTTCAAATGTTTGTTAAGCTTAAGGGACTTAACTGCGGGGTCGTCCCTAAACTTACAAACTACTTATGAACTACCTTATACTAAAGACGAGGGGGGATTCGAACCCCCGACGGGGAATGGCCTCGCGCATCGGAGCATAGCGCCTCTATACGCTCGGCCGTTCCGCCGCGGCTCAGATGTTTTCATTTCAATGTTTATTTGCGTTACAATAATTATGGTGTTAGTGAGAAACGTGAGCCAGACGGCAGAATTGTTGAAGGAGGCAAAGACCGCTTACGAATGCTACGTCTTTCCTTTTGTCCAGACTCGTTGTGTCCTGAGCTTTCTTCAGGAACTCAAAATTGTTTTGTCGCGTCATATTTCTGCTCTGAAAGTTTCAGAGGTCGGTCAGATTCCCAGACAACACACAATCTGGTTAGAGTGTTTTCGTCTCAGCTGGTGGAAAGGTGTTGTAACCGTATAACAGGGACTTATGAATATTTGAGACTGCTAACCATTGCACAATCCAGGTTCACGGGCTTGACGCAACTGGACGGACTATTCTAATACCCAATCCGTCACAAAATTGCATATGCACGCGGATAACAATATAATTATTCTCGTCACGTGTCCGGTCTTCGTGTGCATCCGCCCTTAAGGAAGCAACAAACCTCGACTTGGTAAATCACAATTAATTTCCGACATGTCCGAAAGAATTGACAACGCAATTCTTAACACAAATCACTGTATCGCCTTATCGCTCGCGCAACACAATCAAATCTCCACGTTTATTAGTACAGACTGTAGTATGTGCTGTTTTTTTCCTTATTTAGCAGTCGAGTTTCTTTCATGCTGATGTTTTGTTAAATGAAATCCATTTCTTTCCCTGCCCAACGTGGGGCAGCTGAAAACGTCACATTAAAGCGTTGTTCGTTACTGTAGTTTTTCAAATGTTTGTAAAGTTATGGAGCCTAGCTGCAGTGGTCATCGGTCCCTAAATTTACAAAATACTTTAACTTATTCTAAGAACAACACTCACACCCTTGCCCGAGGGAGGATTCCTACGGCGAATGGATGCGAGCACCGCAGCAAGGCTCCTTAGTGCGCAATGCTATTCCGCCTCGGCACTTGTTTTTCGTACATCAAAATTTTTTCCTATGAAGAATATATTCTGTCGCCAAATTTGTTGGAAAATTCGTATAGAAGCTTTGGTAATTTCTGGGTGAGGCAAACCTCTTGCTATGAGCATAAAAAAATAAATAATAAAAAATAAATAAAAAATATGGGACACCAGCTTTTTCATGCAATTCATGTGTGACGATTATTTTAATGTTTGCTAATTGCCGACAATTTGTTAGTTATGGGAGGTGTTTGTATTGAACGGGCTTGTCAAACATGCCCGCTAATTGCATTGCTACAGCAAGAAGGGCATTATAACCTTCAGATGTTTGATTAGTAGCCCCATATATCTTGCCATCGCGCAGAAATGAAGATTTTAGTCCTGCGTGTAGTTTTAATTTTTTGCTTTCCATGAATATTTGCTTTACAAAATGATTTTTTCCTGGAGTAGAAAATTTTTATTTCTTATTTACCAGAGTTATAGAATCTTTGAGCAATAAGTAAATTTATCAAACCAGACAAAATGGAACGATAACGGTGACGTCGAACGTGACGTTGTCGATGACGACGTTCGCGAGGCGAGTTATGATGTAATGAGATCAATCACCACAGTCGCCAATCTTAGCGATTTGTCCGAAGAAACAAACGTAGTACCAGAGGATCAAATGCAGATATCAGAACACCTCAAACAGATTGCAGAGCTGTGGGAAAAGATACAGGCACCTCATTCAGGAAATCAATGCATCAAGTGCCTCAGTAGCTGTATTAGTGACAGAACTGGATACCAATTTAGATATTAAACTAGAAAAGCGATTCGGTGAGCATACGGCAGTGAGAAGAAAAATTATAATTATGTATGCAATGCGAGTAGTTTCTAAAGTCTCTCCCATATTTTCCTTCCGCGACATCCTCAATGCTGCCATGGATTTCGAGTAACTGAATTCGGTTGTAACGAAAGTGCAGTACTCGCAAGGTGCATATGTGCTTTCACCATCCCGTGCGAAATGCGCTGTCTCTAATTAAAATGTTCACCAACCTGTTGTCTTAAAAGTTGTCTTCCCAGCGCAGAAGACGGAAAGCAGGTCGTTGGTTCTTAATGATTAGGCTGTTAATTATCGAGGAACTGGTAAAACTGGCAAACCAATTTATTCAAAGAATACAACTTTTTTATTTACACAGAAACAAAGAAACTGCACTTTTAACTAGCTATCTTTCAATTTTCACTGCATGTAAGTAACATTGACGTTGCTTGTACAAGGTTAAAATGCACTTTTATATAAGCCACTGCTATTTAATGACTGCCCGCATTGGACAGCGGGTCTATCCGTGAAGAGTCCGAAACTGCAGTGACTAAGACAGCGTGATCCACCTCAGTTTGTGTATTCATTTATGTGATTTTATATGATCTAAACAACAGAATGGTAGCTTTGTATTGAGAGTATACTTCTTATGAAAATCAATGTAATGAAAAATATGTTTAATGTTGACCAGATAAAAATTTCGACTTGGCGCCTAGCGTCCATATGCTCTGACTGACCAATCAGAGTAGAGTACTACAACTTATGGCGACCTTTCCCACGGGAATAGTGCTTACTTTACCAACTATTATTGCTACCTTACAACATTCTGGATCAGCTGTATTCAGCTGCTGCAGATCTATGTTCAAATGTTTCTTAAGTTTAAGGGACTTAACTACGGGGTCAGCAGTCCCTTAACTTACAAACTACTTACGAACAACCTTATACTAAAGTTGACACTAACATCCATGCCCGAGGGGGAATTAGAACCCCCGATCGTAGCGGCCGCGCAGACTGACTTGCGCGCCGCAGAGCGCTCGGCCACTGCGGCCGGCCGCTGCAGATCTAATAATTAGTTACACTGAGATTTTGTAGTACAGCGCCTGCGTATGTGGTTATGCAAATGGATTATCTTAAATGATTGAGAATGTTCGGCGATACAATGAGTCAGTTCCAATTCTGCTTTTAAGGAGACAAGATCGAGAGAGCAACTGAAAATAATCTTAAATTTGTATATTATACTTCACGTTTAATCAAATATATTGGAGCAGAAAGCCCAAAAGTAAAAGCAACTTTTCGCGATGCCGAATAGTGCCGAAAAGACAAAAAATGGCGCACAGACTGAAACCGTCAAGAAAGGGAGGCACGTCTAAAAGTGATTCGAATTAAAAAAAAATCATTATTTTATTTCCCTTGCTTTACCTAAGTAAACTACTAACAGATTACTAACACTCCAGCAAAGCGGGCTATTATCAGCTAGTTTATTTATACACAGTCAGTGGCGAATGTAGCATACATTTTCGGGAGGAGGGGTCAAGATTATGATAAATATAAGTAATTTCAAGAAGACACCACATGACATTTTGTATGTTTTGCTGCTCATATTCAGACGATAATTTGCGTTGAAGCACCTTTTATTTTACAGAAATAATCTTTTTATAGTTCTCAGTATATCACAAAAATATAGCTATTTTAAAATAACTGGTACGAAATTCACACCACCGACTCCCCACTCCCGCCACCAATATACGGGATAGTCTACCACGACCACGCATCATTTATTAAAATAATTCAGATACCGTACTTATTTATTTTCTCTATATTCAGTATTATATATACTCCACTGTACATAGTTTATGTACGCTCAGTGAACTTTGTGCAATTGTTACGTCTGGTGACTAACGATATCTTCCATATCTAAAGTGAGGCTTGTTGGTTTTCGGCGTAGATCGTTTTGTTCCTATATGGATTTTTAAAAAATCTAAAAAAAAAAAAAAAAAAAAAAAAAAAAAAAAAAAAAAAAAAAATGCAATCTCGCATTAATAGCTGGGAATCACGTTAATCCGTTCAAAGATATATTCAAGTACTCGAAATCATTTTCTGATCCAGTCAAACAAGTATCACATTATAATTTCGTCAGAGCCTTCAGCGTATGCTGTTTTAACTTTTTTAAGGTTGTTCTCTAAAATTGTATCCATAACAAATCGCAAGAAATTCTTGGAAAGTAACTACTAAAACAAGAACCAACTTTAAGTCATACTCTTGTGTAAACAAACAACTTTTACTGTGCCTAATGTGAATATGTCAGTTCGTAAAGGCTTTCAACATACATTACTCACTAGCTATTGTAGCGGTAGGACTTAATTGTTAGATATCTTTGGGGGGCAAGAAATAACTTAAAAAAAAATACACTTTTATATATTCTTTGCCGTAAGGTGCTTTACTATGGCTTTTAAAGTACTCCGACGACCTACCTGAATAGATAATGCGCTCCACTCATAAGTAGTGGGTTGTGGCTCACAGTTTGGAAACCACTGAATTAGACAACCCCCTCCACCGCCGCCTGCACCAATAACTGAACGTGTGCATGTATTTTCAAACAGTCCCACTCCATGCCGAACAACAAATCTGTGTTCCTCTGCGGACAGCCGCTTCTTGTGGCACATCTGCTTACACGCCTGCTTAAGCAACCGTTTTAGTATAATTTAACAACATAGGCAAATTAGCGTTAGTAATTTCAAACGATCTCCCCTACATGCAGTCTTTTTAATGTGAAACTTCCGCGATATTATACCTCACACAGGGGGAAAAATTCTTCTTGTTCCCACATACACAGGAAAAACTAAGGCGTGAAGTGTTCAATCCTGAGCCGTACAATATAAAGCAAGACACTTTGCGAAGATGTTTCGAGAAGTATATGAATAAAGCGCGTTACTCGGATGTTCGTGGGATTCTAAAAGGAAAACTTTCCGATAGAATATGGGAAAAGTTAATTCGTGGGCCGGAGTTTTAGCTCAAAGAAACTCATTTGTTGCACGGATTGTTTTGAACCTAGAGTTTGTGTTACAGTTACAATTAAAAACAGCCGAAATAGCAAAATTGTTGCTTTTATTTCATTACCGGTTTCAGTCTATTGTGGACCATCTTCTGAGGTATACCACCATGATGGCAAGGCGGCAGGAGGAAGCGGTGAACACACCAGGCCACACAAACCGCAGGCCATCATAGTGGTATACGCCTGAAGATGCTCCACAATAGACCAAAACCGTAATTAAATAAAACCAACAATATTGCTATTTCGACTGTTTTTAATTTTAACTGTAACTATTGTATCAAGATCGCTGTTTGTCTCCAGTAAGCTTTATAAAATTATAGATTTTGAATATTTTGAACCTGGATTTTTGTCAAAATTTTCTACCGTGTACGAATTTTACCGTAATGTGGCGTTACCTATCTTTCCAATAATGATTGAGACGTTGATGACCTATTCTTGACAAACCTTTGAATGTATATGTGAACAACGAAAGCTATACACTGTCACACATAATGAGTGCGATCCATTCCAAAAATAAATAAATATGATTATGAATCATTGTAAGAGATCAAGGATATGGAGTTCATGAGCATTAACAACACAAAGTACAGTTACAACCGTTTATGCCACGGTGGAGTAGCCGAGCGGTCTTAGGCGCCTCGCTGCGGAGCGCGCGGTTGCTCGCCGTCGAAGGTTCGAGTCCTCCCTAGGGCATGGGTGTGTGTGTGTGTGTTGTCCTTAGGTTAGTTTACTTAGTTTAAGTAGTTTGTAAGCTACGGACTGATGACCACGCAGTTTGGTCCGATAAATTTACAAACATTCCATACAACCATTTATGCAAGTGAACAGTAAGAGTTACACTTCGCCAACAAAATAAAAACAGCGCAGGAGTTTAAAGTGCAGGGATAACTGTATCTGATGATATACGGTGCGAAAAAAATACAGTGTAAAACTCTGAAGGTACAACAAAGTCAGTACTTACCAGAAGCGAAGCGAACCTGTGTTGAATCGTGTGTACAACCCGGAAACTCTCTCATTCACAGGATAATAAACTGCAAACTCTTCTTCAGAAAAGGAACAGTAATTTTCAACGTATAAAACTGAAATTGTGAACCGAAAATTATGTCTTCCACGTCTTCCCACAATGACACTTGAAATGCTTATGCGCGGGAACGATGTCATGTTAATATAATGTGTAAGTATCGCAATACAAAGAGTATCACGCGCAAAGATATGCACTATACAGATGGACACTTGTAGTGCGCGTGGGCACGTATGACGAACCTTTCGACAAATACATAACATTTCAATGATCATAACGGACATTAGGTACTGGCCTCTGAACTGACAAACAAGGAAGTCCGGGTTATTGCCAACTTACGAAACTGTGCTGTCACAAACTTTATGCCGTGTGCGGTCACGTCACGGACAAACTATAGTGATGAAACGATATGACTTAAAAAGATAAATGCGAAGAAATCTACTTGATTTGTCCACTCACGATTGTAAGACGACTGGTACTATTTGGCTGAGCGTTTCGTGTATTTCACGACGCGCGAGATTCACCGGTGGCAGTTGGCAGGGGGGCAAGATTTCTCCGCGACCATGATCTGCGACATTCGAGTGTTCCAGCGCGCGTCTGTGATAGGCTCCTGAGGAGATTGGGAGGTGTGGCATTTCCTTGATCAGTCGACACTTCGCGGTGGTAGGAACAGGTGGAGAAACCGTGTCGGCCTGTCTCCCCCTCCCCGCGCCCCCGCCAGACCAAGTATACGACCAAGTGTGCGCTATATTTTCGGCGCGTCTTGTTTATGCGAACGATCATTAACGACGACATTTTTCTCTTGATGTTTTGTCGATCTCATTTATCTTCCACACACGAGATGTAGTGACAAATAGGACCAATTTATATTTACGTAAATTTACAATTTATATTTACGTAAATTTAGAACCAATGCTTTTGAATGATTAATGTTTAAAGGACTGAAATGCTGGAGGATGTAAAATTCTTTATTAATTGTTATTTAATATTGAGTCATTTTATACTGTCTTAAACTAAACCAGAGACATCTGATTACCGTACGAAGAACTAGCGTGCAGTTCACACTTCCACATGAGATTTATCAAGTAGGGTATTTTAAAAATTCAGGCTTAAGCAAACTTTTATTTTTTTTTCTCAAATTCCCATGAAGATTTCCGTAAGTCACTTACGTAGGTCCGTTCGAAGACTCGACGAACTTTAAATTTTAGGAGTGCGTCAAATCTTCTAAGGGGGCAATGAAGTGTTACCCTTTCATTTTTCTATGTAACTAAACTTTACTGGGCGTTAATATAATGTTAACATTTTTTTCTTTTATGCATATAATTATTTTTTCTTATTTTACACCAATTAAAACATCTTTCTGGAAAAGAATGTCAAGGAATTAATTTATATCCATAGATTTTTATTGATACTGAACTATCTGCGGAACCTTTCTCAAATTCAAATTTTCAAATGTTTGTAGAACTTATGGGACTTAACTACGGGGTCATCAGTCCCTAAGCTTTCAAACTACTTATGAACTAGCTAAGACTAAGGACGGCACAAATATCCATGCCCGAGGGGGGATTCGAAACCCCGACAGTAGTGGCCGTGCAGACCGTGACTGGAGCGCCTCAGTCCCCTCGGTCACCGCGGTCGGCGAACCTTTCTCAGTCTGTTGTCTTCTTCCATAGTAAGCGGACGCTGATGCAAGCGATTCTGTGTTAAAGGTACATATTGCTCTGTATTTTTATGTTTAATATTTGGTTTTTGCTTTCATATAACCTTCCTTCCAATATCAGGCAAGATATTTTCATTTCAATGTTTATATTCATTACAGTAATCCTAGTGTTAGCGAGAAACGTGAAACGGGCAGCCGCATTATTCAAAGGGACAATGACCTCAGATGAAAGCTAGGTCATTGTCTTTCCTTTAGACAAGCGCTATTCGTATCCGATATTTTCGGCCAAAATTCAAAATTAATAATTTTCTCGTCTCATGAATGAAACTGTCACCCTGGAACTGAGTGTGCGCTGATATGAAACTTCTTGGCAGATTAAAATTGTGTGCCGGAACCGGGATCGAACCTGGAACCTTTGCCTTTCGCGGGCAAGCGCTCTACCGACTGAGCTATCCCGACACGACTCACGATGCCCGAGAAAGGCAAAGGTTCCAGGTTCGATTTCCGTTTCCGGTACACAATTATAATCTGCCAGGAAGCATCTCGTGTCATATTTCTAGCAGGAAAATTTTGGGAGTTCGATCACATCCCCCGACAACAATCACTCTGTCTCGTCTTTTCGCTCATGCAAAACACCTGAATCTCCCTATTTTTAGTACAGACTGAAGAAGCTGTAAGTTGTGTAGTCGATTTCCTTATTGTGCGGTCTGATTTCTTTCATGCTCAATTTTGCTATTGACTTTAGCACCGATTAGCTAGCCGACGCGTACGTTAGTACCGCCAACTACACGCTCGGTTAGCGTACCTCAATATGAAAGTTTCAAGTTTAAAATATTTTCAGCCAATTAATCTGTTTTCTTCTACGATTTTTTAAGGATTACAAAACAGTACAGATCTTTTTAATGTGTTTCCATCCTTCATTGCTGTAAAAATGTAGTATGTAAAGCCGTGATCTTTTTCCGTATTTAAAACATTATTTTTGAATCCATTGCATGATTATTGTGCATAGTATCTGTTACTTCCCAGATAAAACCACTTGTTGCGATGTTCCAGTCACAAGACCACCTCACAATAAATTTTTTTTTTTTTTTTTTTTTTTTTTTTTTTTTTTTTTTTTTTTTTTTTAAATCTATCGGACCAAACTGCGTGGTCATCAGTTCGTAGCTTACAAACTACTTAAACTAAGGTAAAACTAACCTAAGGACAAACATACACACCCAAGACCCAGTTAGGACTCGAACCTCCGTCGGAGAGCAACCGCGCGCTCCGTAGCGAGGCGCCTTAGAGCGCTCGGCTACTCCACCGCGGCTTGATAATATTCAGTACATGGGTAACAGTGGATGGGGAGATATGGACAACTTTTTTTTTCACTGTTGAAACGTAGGAAAAGTTAGTCACATCTGAGATCTGCCATGTTGAATGTCTGCAACGGAAAACTTTGTCTCCGCGAGGAGTGTGATGCTCCGCGTTTGAGCTATCAGGATTCTTTGCGGCGCTACCAACGAGTGAGCGGTGGCAGAGTGTTGTGTAGGCAGTGATGGAGTTAATGCAGTGTGAGCTTGGAACAGACGAATCTTATTATGTGCAATAATAATAATGATATTTTTCTTCTACGAGTGATGAGGTAAACCAAGTTTGGAGAAATTAACGTGGTTGAAAGTGATCTGATATTACGAAAAATCAAGATAAAGAGAATCGTCATTTTCATTATTATGCTCTTCCGCGTACTTGTTGTCCATTTCTGACAGACATTCAGCATGAAGACTTTTTATATTCATTTTCCTAGATAATCCAATTTGTAATGCAGGTGTTAAAATGTTCAAATGTTTGTAGAGCTTATGGGACTTAACTACGGGGTCATCAGTCCCTAAACTTACAAACTACTTATGACCTAGATAATACTAAGGACGGCACAAATATCCATGCCCGAGGGGGGGATTCGAACCCCCGACCGTAGTGGCCGTACAGACTGAGACTGACGCGCCGCAGAACGCTCGGCCACCGCGGCCCTAATGCAGGTGTTTAGTATGATTTTTTTTCTGAATGAAAGAAGGTAGAAAACATGATGAGCATACTTATTTTGATTACATTGTTTAACGCACTAGTTAGCTTTTGATTGTACTAAGAGAAAGATTGATTTAAGGGGAAAAAAGATAGCAAAAAATAATGTAAAGAAAGGTAAAAGAATCACTATTGTAATGTTTCCTGTCCATCATTTCTTTAAGAAACTATAAAGTTACTATCTTAAAATCAAACCTTTAGACTGTTTCGTATTGATCATAGCCCAAATATTTTTTTTAATAACTGCAGAGATGGAGAGATTTTGTATTTTTGTAGTTTGTGGATTGGCATTGCACTTCTGCGAATTCTGTAGTTAGCTTTGACTTTGCAGCAGCTGCAGCTTAGGCAGTAATTTTGAGAGCAGTGACACATATGCTGTCTCTTTGCGCACAGACAGGCCATAAATCAGCGTTAACTGACAAGTGAGCTAGGACAGGAATAATTATTGAATTGAGACATAAATTACTTACACAGAAAATTTAATTCTTATTGTTCAGACAGTTTCAGTTATTAATGAGTCAGCCTGTTTTCTACCAATAATTAAATTGTTTACACTCAATCAAAAAATGCACAGTGTTAGAATTGTTTTTTATTATATATTTGGTTTTTGTTCAAAGTCACATTGAATCACTTTGACAAAGTTTTCAATCAGATTAGTAAAGTTTTCATTAAAGTGCAGGTTCTTTAACAATCACCCATAGCGCACGTAACATACGAGACGATTCCTTAAGAAGTCACACAGGTAGAGTTGAAGCAATTTTTTATAACAATCTTCATTTAATTGACAACTGTCTCCTTCCTGTTTTGCTCACACTAGTACTATTAGTAAAATTTTATCTTTTACGTCGACATTGTTTCTCGTCCACCATGACTATTTGCTCTCTCTGTCTCTCCCACTGCCACACTCTGTTCCGTTGTTATTGTATTTTCCTTCAACACAAAAAAGCGCACCTATATTCACGTGCTACAAAAGTTTTAGAGTAGGCTGGAACGAAGACTCAGGCAGGCGCTTTCGACTTTTCTGTCAGCCTTTTAAACAGGGACACACTTGCTTAATTTGCGCTCCGATGGGACAATTTTCAAATAGTTTCATTGTTTTCCTTCCTACAGCAGGCTGTGCCTCTTATAATATAAAAATTGTAGAACAGTTGATATACAGGGGTCTAACCAGTGGCTATTGGGGTGTATATCGGCAGTGTCACCTCACCAATAAAAATTCTTAAATTCAGTTTAGATTCAAGTATGATTTTGAATAGCACAAATGAAAGTCATTAGTATCATTAAGCAACAAACTTCAAATTATAATACAAAAGTATTCTTTTATTGTGAATTATACATTACTGTATACAATAACGTACATTTGTATAAATTCTTCAGAACAGTAACTGCTGAAGGGAGATACAAACATTTAAAATTCCTTTCTAACTTTAACAGCTGCGAACTCTGAAATTACAACTTCAATGTTAATATTATATGTAGCCTTATGTTCGATGGTTAACATGGCAAGATAATTTAGCCTTGTATAGCTCATTGTTGATTGTAAGTATTTTCAAATAATTTTAATTTACTACAGCCTCTCTCACACGAAGCAATCATCATAAATAAGTTTAGAGAGAACATAAGTATTGGAAGAGAGTCTGTAAATTACCATTTCACTATTAATTACAAAAAGTCTGCAAACACCCAATTTGAAACTGAGGCATCTGCAGCTTTTAAATGTCTTCTTAGTCTTGGAATTTCAAAGCGCAGTTATGCTTCTGATACTTCATCATAAATACCAGCAAATTCTTACACAGCTACTTTCAAATCTGTCACTGTTAGCACATACGAATTGTGCGCTATATGGTTAATTGACAAAGTGAGTATTACCACTTCTCTTACGATTTATGTATGTGACTTGTGCTGCCCACACACACATATGTGATAAATATTTCATACAAAAAAGGATAGTGCGCCAGAACGGCGTCTGTTAGATGGATTGCTAGAAGTTGTGAATGACAGGTATTGACCATGTGCATCTTCGCCACCTCGCTGTTCGTACACAAACGAAATATTAAATTTTGTGCAAAATTATATATCTATAACTGTCTGAAGATGGTAGAAGGTTCTTGTGCGAAATTGGGATGTGAATTTCAACTTAACTGTCAAGATAAACTGTGGTTATCTGATCCTTAAAATTTGTTCAAAATATTTCGTCAAAAATTCTCCGTTGTATTATGAACCACAGATATAGTATATGAATCAGTCGTAAAATAAGATATCGATTCACAAACTCGAACACACAGTTTGCACATTATATGAACTGATGGTGAGTCCTACAACTGTATAAAGTCTTGAATAATTCCCGTAATAACCTTCAAAAATATAATTGAGCACAATATTTAAATTTTCAGTTATCTTAATGGATGAAATGACTTTCGTCAACATAGGACGCTTGAAGTAAAATTTTTAGTTTTATTTCCTTTTACACAAATCAGTATAATATAATATAAACAGTCTTAGAATACTCTTGTTGAGACTCAAGATAGTAACTGAAGCAATTTGTGATCTAATAACTAGAAAACTTTTGTAAGAATACTAATAATTCTCTTTTTTCTTGTTTACTCGATTATGACGGTTGGCAATGGCGTCCCTTAACAAGATCTTCTCTTGTTCCGTATGAGCCGACCAGCGGCGTTTCATAGCCAGCTATATCATCCATGGCAGTGTTTTTCAACCTGTGGATCGCGACCACCAGGGGGTCACAAAGTCTTCCTCAGGGGGTCAATGTCACAGGAGGAAGTACTTGCGCCATAAAATAACTAGGGGTTCAGTAATTCAATAATGTATGCCTAGGTGAAATTTATCTAACGTTAAAATTGTGGAGTTCCTTGTGTAACATTCATTATGAATTCAAAAGTTCACAAATTGTTTTGTAATGCAGTGTGTTAAAGATGAATAAGCGCAAAATTTGAAAATTGTTTTCAGTAACAATCGATAGGTAATAGAACATATTTATATAAAATACAGAATGTCCATATGTTAGTGTGTTTGTGGTACGTGTTGCATACAAATCTAGTTTTGTTCCAATCTTTACGAAATCTTGTACAAGTAAGGTTCTATCCATGAGGACGGTTGCTGTAAGTGTAAGAATCACGTACAATACATAGTTCATGGGATATGACGTCATAAACAATGAGATACGCGAAAAACTGCTGCATTTAATGACAATGCTGCTAATTTTCTCATAAACCACTGGACCGATTTCAACCAAATTTGGTACACTTATTCCTTGCCGTGAGGTAATAATTGCTACAGCGTTAAGAATCACATACGACACATGGTGCAGAAGATATGACGTGATAAGCAATACGAACCGCAAAAAACTGCCACATAATGCGGCGAGACTTTATAAATATGCTATATGAGAATGAGAGTACTTAGCGACTTGCAACAAACTTTATATATAATTTCAAACGATAATTTAAGCTTTTTCTTGCTGACAACCATAGCAAAATGATGAAAGGAAAAAAGTTTCTAGCTTACTACTTTTTCGCTGTTTATGGAGTAAAACTACGGCATTCGATATGACGTTACAATTTATAATTTCTACACTACAAATAGCAGGCGTAGGAAATTTTACAGACAGTGTACACGCATGTTGTTGAGTGTACCTACTAAATTGTATCATAGTACGACACGTAGTTTATGAGATTTAAGCACATAAACGGTAACGCTTATGGAAAACCGCCGCATCACGCACCAAGTTTTAATCTATTACTTCTTTACTACTAATTGTATTCCCAAGATATTTTACAGACATACAGCCCTTATACAAATACATATATACCCTGAAGACTGTCAGGAATAAATAAATAAATACCCGGAAAAAGCTGGGTTTTCAGCTAGTGATACAATAAGTAATTCTGAAAAATAAGAAATAAAAATCTACTTCTTTACAAATTGTCTATACAGTGGAACCTTTCTTAATGCGCACAATTCGCTTCTGAGTCTGATATGCGAAACTGTCTTTAAGAAAAAACTATTTTTGTCGTTTATCATGTAAAAATAGGATAATATTTTCCACTCCCAAAAACAACCATTTAAAGGAAATCTGAAGAAAATGAAAGAAGTTTAGTTTTTTTTTGAAATAACATAGTTTAGTTGCTGTTCGTGACGAAGGTGAGGGGGGGGGTCGCCAGAATATTTGTACTTGCATGTAGGGTCGCCATTCTAAAAGATTGAAAACCACTGATCTATGGGACTGGCAGAGAAGATGCTCGTGAGTTGCACCGTTGCCACTGCACATCAAACATAAGAAAACAACACCTATTGTTTTAATAACCATGCAATAAGAATCATTAACAGTAAAAATCATTAACAACAACATAAATAAACTTTATTTTCCCTGCAAAACTATGCTGATGTAAGGCAGTAGTAGTAGCAGATAATATTTTGTCTCACTACAATAGCTAACCAAAAATAAACTCCTCGCCAAACGTAATCGGTGGTTGTATTTTTCATCTTTAATTAGCCTCTACAGTTCCTGAAGCGACGCCTTTCATGTATACGATACTGATATACTTTGCTATAGACAAGACGACGAATTACCGCCATCTAACTAATAGGTTTCTTGAAATTAGTCAACTGACGCTCACCTAGCCAACGGCTAAGGAACCTGAACGATCGCGTGGCCTGTGCGTCACGTAATCGCGTGATCTCTCACGTCGGAGTTTCCAGTCCTGTGTGTGTGTGTGTGTGTGTGTGTGTGTGTGTGTGTGTTGTCATAAGTTTAGTAGTTTGTAAGTCTAGAGACTGATCCCCACAGTCACCACTTAATTTACAAATCATCAACACAAATGATTGATATTTATTACATCAAGCAGACTATAATTCGTAAAATCTCTCTCTCGACAAAATAACACATTTGAATACATATTTACGGGAACAAATAGAAACTGATCGCCACCTCTTACACTCCTGGCCATTAAAATTGTTACACCGCGAAGCTGACGTGCTACAGACGCGAAATTTAACCGACAGGAAGAAGATGGTGTGATATGCTAACGATTAGCTTTTCAGAGCATTCACACAAGGATGGCGCCGGTGGCGACATCAACAACGTGCTGACATGAGGAAAAGTTTCCAACCGATTTCTCATACAGAAACAGCGCTGCCTGGTGAAACGTTGTTGTGACGCCACGTGTAAGGATGAGAAATGCGTACCATCACGTTTGCGACTTTGATAAAGGTCGGATTGTAGCCTATCGTGATTGTAGCCTATCGTATCATGACATTGGTGCTCGCGTTGGTTGCGATACAATGACTGTAATATGGAATCGGTGGGCTCAGGAGGGGAATACGGAACGCCGTGCTGGATCCTAACGGCTTCGTATCACTTGCAGTCGAGATGACAGGCCTGTTATCCGCATGGCTGTAACAGATCGTGCAGTCATATCTCGATCACTGAGTCAACAGATGGGGACGTTTGCAAGACAACAACCTTCTGCACGAACAGTTCGACGACGTTTGCAGCAGCATGGACTATCAGCTCGGAGACCATGGCTGCGGTTACCATTGACGCTGCATCACAGACAGGAACGCCTGCGATGGTATACGCAACGACAAACCCAGGTGCACCAATGGCAAAACATCATTTTTCTGATGAATCCAGGTTCTGTTTACAGCATCATGATGGTCGTATCCGTGTTTGGCGAGTGAACGCAAATTGGAAGCGTGCATTCATCATCGCCATACTGGCGTATCACCCGGCGTGCAGGTATGGTGTGCCATTGATTACACGTCTCGATCACCTCTTTTTCGCATCGACGGCACTTTGAACAGTGGCCGTTACATTTCAGATGTGTTACTATCCGTGGATCTACCGTTCATTCGATCCCTGCGAAACTCTACATTTCACCAGGATAATGCTCGACCGCATGTTGCAGGTCCAGTACGGACCTTTCTGGATATGGAAAATGGTCGACTGCTGCCCTGGCCTGCACAGTCTTCAGACCTTTCACCAATTAAAAACGTCTGGTCAATGGTGGCCGAGCAACTGGCTCGTCACAATACGCCAGTCACTACTATTGATGAACTGTGGTATCGTGTTGAAGGTGCATGGGCATCTGTACCTGTACACGCCATCCAAGCTCTGTTTGACTCAATGCCCAGGTGGATCAAGGCCTTCATTACGGCCAGAGGTGGTTATTCTGGGTACTGATTTCTCAGGATATATGCACCCAAATTGCGTGAAAATGTAATCAAATGTCAGTTATAGTATAATATATTTTTCCAATTAATACCAATTTATCATCTGCATTTCTTCTTGGTGTAGCAATTTTAATGGTCAGAAGTGTAATAACAGGACTAATTGTGACTGAATTGTCAATATGTACTACGATACAATTATTCAGCCGTGATACAAATAAAATCTAATATATGAAAATGAATGTTTGTTTGTTTGTTCCTATGTTATTCGCTGCCGTACCGTTCATTCGATTACGATTAAACTTTGCACGCTTGACCTGTCAACAAAAAAAAAAAAAAATTATGCGTCGCACGGCAGGGATGTTTTACCTTCGAACTTCGACAAATATATACGGTCTGATTCCAGCCTTTATAAAATTTTACACAATCTTCAAAACAGGGGGATCGTCTACCTAAGATTTCATACGGTGCACGGTAGAGGGTATCTTGCAATACAGTTTGATACTATTTCACTGATCACTATGAAAGTTAACAGAGTTGTATAACTTTTCACAGATGGAGGAGGCAATGGATTGAGGAGGTGGAGGAGGAGTCCGACAGGGAGACGAGTAGATGATTGGCAGATAAAGAGGGGAGACGAGGGCATGGACAAAGAGAACGGGAGTAGAAAGAAAAAAACGGAAGGAGAGATGGACTAACTTAAAATGGAATAAATAAGTACCCGGACAACGCCCCGTTTTCAGCTAGTAGACAATAAAAGTAACGGTTTGAATTTTAAGACCATGAAGACACAACGAGTATACAACAGATTAGGAAATGTTCTATGGATTCCTATCCATCATGACATTAAGTCTGAAAGCCACAAGTAGCGTCAGTTGTAACTAGATTCACAGGTTGCATCATCATCATCATAGACATTATGCCTTTCAGAGTTCAGTCTGGAGCATAGTCCCACTAATCAAATTCCTCCATGATCCCCTGCTCAATGCTAATGTTGATGCCTCGACTGATGTTAAGCCTGTTACTTCATTCTTGATTGAATCCAAGTACTTTCTCCTTGGTCTACCTCGACTCCTCTTACATTCTACTGCTGAACCCAGGAGTCCCTTAGGTAACCATGCTTCTCCCATACCTGTAACATGACCCCTACCATCTCTACCTGTTCGGTCTGCTTCATCTATCGTGTTCATTCCCAGTTTTTCCTTGATTATGGATACCCTCCTGCCATTGTTCCATCTGTTAGTACCTGCAACTTTCATACCTGTAGCCTCAGCCTTATTAATAAGGTAACCTGTATCCACTCAACGTTCACTCCCATACAGCAGAGTTGCTCGAAAGATAGAGAGACACACTGATAATTTAGTCTTAGTACTAACTTCCTTCTTGCACAAGACAGAAGATCGTAGGTGAGCACTCAATGTATTCGTTTTGCTACACCTTGATTCACCAATATTTTTATTTCATTTTTCTACCGGGTTTAACAATATAGTAGTGTCATCTTCAGGCCAAATCGATGACATCCATCCAGTTACATTGTTTGTCAATAAGGCCATATTTACCGGAATTCGCAGTTCCTGAAAAGCTGGCCGCAGTGGCCGAGAGGTCTGCGGCGCGCCAGTCACAGTCTGCACGGCCGCTACGGTCGGGGGTTCGAATTCCCCCTAGGGGATGATGTTTGTGTCGTCTTTAGTATCAGGTAGTTCATAAGTAGTTTGTAAGTTTAGGGACTGATGACCCCGCAGTTTAGTCCCTTAAGCTTAACAAACATTTGAACATTTGGTTCCTGAAAATGACACTACTGGAATGTCGAAACCGGTAGGGACTTAAAACTAAAATAAAATTCTATCAAAACTTACAGCTGTTGGTGTATACAAATAAATAAATTGTAACACAACTTTGACCAGCTTGTGTCCCACATTTCAAAAGAGTAGGGAGCTACTATTCATAAATGCTCAAGAGAGCCCCTACATTGTATCCTAAAGAAAGCAAAAGCTGTAAGGACTAACTGTGATATTTCGTGTAGCACTTAGTGCCCCAGGTGTACAGATGAAATGTACACCATAGAAAAGCATTCACGATTGATCTCCGCTTGCTTGTTGGTAAGGTGAATTGCCAGCAGCATTACGAGTGCCTTCTTACCGAAAAACGCAGTGGCCTAAGAGCTGCCGCCGATGAGTCGCCATCGCTCCACGCGTGTGCTGGTGCGATATCGACCCCGATCGCGGCATATGGAAGAGGCGATTGCGCGCTGGGAAACCTTCTGAGTCCCACGTGGGTTCGAAATAAACCTTATCGATCTCGAGCCAAAAGTGTCTCATTCTCCTTCCACCGAAATTCCAGGAGGAGCACCCTGTCACCTGTTTCTAGCCAATAGCCGAAATGGCTCAAGTTTTTTCCGACTATTAATCATGTGACTGGTTTTCCTGGCGCCTGCCATTATTTTAGGTCCCTATCTGCCAATAGCAGACTTACTTATGGAGATGAGCAAAATCTACGCCCTGGTGTGGCTATTTCGAGCTTCCTGGAAAAACCGTATTCCCACGAGAAAACAAAATTTTTGGAAGTTCGCGAATACCAAGGTCAAATCGAGTCCTTTTAAGGAATGCTGTAATTTCTGTCCCAGGCTACAACGCAAACATAGTCATCAGTCAGCTACGGAAGGTGACAAGCACTCTCCCTTCTTGTCCACAGGTAAAAGGCTTCACTCCAACCCCGTGAAAATGGCCAGCAGTCCCTTCTGCAGCCATTCAAAATCCTGCCTTCTACTGAACTAACAACACCATTTGGGATTATAATAAGTATATGTGAGGTTATACACCGAGTTTTTGATATCCTCCTGACCCCCAGGAGATTTTCGAGTAGATGTCATTCATTCATCTAACGTATAAATCAGACTGTCCGTATGTTTGTGTGTACTGTTGCATACAAATCTACAGTTTTGTTCCAATCTTTATGAAATTTTGTACATGTAAGCTTCATTCCATAAGGACGGTCGCCGTAAGTGTGAGAATCACGTACGATACATAGTTCACGATAAATGACGTCATAAACAATGAGATGCGTGCAAAACTGCTTCGTTTAGCGACAATGCTGCTAATTTTCTCCTAAACCACTGGACCAATTGCAACCAAATTTGGTATACACATTCCTTAACGTGAGCTAAGAATTGCTACAGAGTTACGAATCACATACGACACATGGTTAGGAAGATATGACGTAATAACAGTAGGACTCGCAAAAAACAGCCACATAAGGGCAGTATGTCTGTAAAATCTCTTGGGAATACCATTAGTAGTAAAGAAGTAATAGATTAAAACTTGGTGCGTGATGGGGCGGATGTACTGATGGAAGTAAAGTTGTAATTGATTTGAAAGTAAAAAGTAATATATATATATGAATTGCTATTCGTTAGTCTCGCTGCACCAATTTGGCTAATTTTATTCTTGAAATAATCATGTAAGTCCAGGGAAGGTTTAAACGGTGATAAAATGTGGAAAAGTTGTCCCGCAAAGAGGAAAATCGGGGAAAACTGAAACATCTTTTCTAGTGAGCTATCAATATCGTTCGTCCAATTGCGATAAAATTTTGTACATTTCATGTTGAAAGAAAGAGGAAGGTTAGTATCAAATAAAAATTTGGAATATTCGCCCGGAAAGTAGAAAAATTTAGGAAAAATCGAAAGCGACTTTTTTTTTCTATGAATAAAAATCAATTGCCACGTGGTTGTAAGAGCATCACTTGAGTATTGCTTGACAGGAGAAGGTTTGTCTGAAATACATTTTTTGGAAAATCTACCGGAAAATAGGTAAATTTGAGAAAAACTGTAAGTGCGTTTTCCAATGTGTTTTTAATTGATTTCAGCACTACAACTGACTATTCGCACTACGGAGAGGGGTAATTACTTTTTTTTTCATTATTACTGTTCATAAACTAGATACTTTATTAAAGAGTACGATTACAATACCGCGAGCTGGATTTCTTGAAGTTTGACGTTTTCAAAATCTGTAGATAACGCAACATCAAGAGGTTTCAGTGACTGGCCGTACTAGCATATTAAGAATATGTATGAGCATTCTTACATTAATTTCATCTTTCTTTCTTCATTACTACTGTGTGGAGAGAGAGAGAGAGAGAGAGAGAGAGAGAGAGAGAGAGAGGGAAAGAGAATGAGGCCCTCAGTCTTACTTGCAGTCGGGTGTCACAAGTCGGGTGTCACAACTTTATGGATGACTCCCAGGGTGAGCCGCCCCCTTGCTCCCTGCTCCCTTAGCTAAGCCACTAGGTCCAACGAATTTTTAAAAATTAAATAAGTAAATATTCAGTCATTTATCGAGAGAAGATATCGCCTACATAATGTTCAAAATCTATTTTTTAGCGATAGTAGTTTCTTTGAAATGGAATGATCAGTAGGGAATAATAAGTAATTCTCTATACTTATAAGACGCTTTCGTTGTCTGTCTGTCTGTTCTCTTATAACTCAAGATCCAGACAACCAAATAACGTGAAATGTGGTACACGTACACAAAATTAGGGGTTTCGTTCCTGTTTTTTCCAACCGGAATATTTTAGAAAAAGTGAAAGTGCGTTTTCAATGGGTCCGTGTAAAATCTATATCTTCGCACTGATCTTGATGAAATTTTGCACAATTGACCTTCAAAACAAGAGGAAGGGCACTGTCTGCATAAAATTTCGTTCAGTGCATGGTGAAGGATACTTAAGGATTTCGCCAAAATCCACAGTTCTGCTCCGATCTTGATGAAATTTTGTACACTTGACTTTGAAAACATGATGAAGGTTATTGTCTACATAAAATTTCGGTCGGTGCGTGGGGGAGATACTTTACTTACAGACTTCGATTGCAATCTCTATACATATAAGACGCATTTTTATATGCTTCGACACAAAATCGTATTTTAAACCCGGGCAAAGCCGGGTACTTGCAGCTAGTATTTAATAACTCGCCAAGTCCGCTTGCACATAACTGGCAGATCGCACACGTTTGTTTGCTGCTCATGAAAGGCAAAGACATATTGTTTTGCTCTCAATTGTAAATTTCGGTATCTCCTCTGAATTTCATATTCTGCTATGTATGAGCTAAAATCAGCCAATCGCCAAGTTTACAAAAAAAAATTGTTTTCGCCGAATAGGTTTCTTAAAATGATATAGTAAGTTTCTTAGCGGCAGGAATGCCGTCTCTCAGTACATCGGCTCTAACTGATAACAGATAAAGGTTTTAGTAAGCGTGAAAATGACGTTTCTAGACAAATGTCTACAAAATATGTTCTTAAAATTTAGCTGTTTCTTATGGCTAGTTAGCCCCGGATCCATGGGCGTTATCAGTGCTTAGTTATTTGGGTGGTGGGAGGGAGGGAGTAAGTGAATCCAATGGTTCCGGTAAAGATGGAACAGCTTGCTTTCGTAACAATTACACCAATGACAGGCACAGTGTATACAACAAGTGATTTGCCTCAGTTTCTTTATGAATCCCGTGCAAGTTTCTTGAGCCATCATATCACTGCACATATAGGCTATTTACAGTTACATCATAAAACAGTGCAGCTATATCATTTCCACGTAATGAAATATAAACAAGCAATAAATAAATAAAAATCAAATAAGAAAATTAAAAAAAAAAAAAAACCATGATGAGGATCTAAACTGTCATCATACCATCTTACAGAAAAAATAATTTGTTCATCTCTTGAAGTATCCTTTGTGGCAGTAAAAATCGTTAACTAAATGAAGGATTAACTGACCTATGTTTTCAATGAGACTGCTAACACACCCTTTATCAATAATTATAATTCATTTTTTTAATCTTTGGATGGCTATACGTTTGTTCTATTTGTAGCCAAATTTTAATGCTGGTTTGTCTTTACTGCGAAGTTTCAACATTTGCATTAAGTTGCCTTTAATGTTTATGTGCCCCCTATTACATAATCCCAAGATATTAAAACTACTAGCAACTATCATAAATAATTCTACAGCTATTTTCCGTTCTCAAATATTATTTTATATAATTCATCTTCAATGAGTATAGCTCACTACAGCATAAGAATGAGCAGTGCTATTCTCGTGTGCTTTGAAATGTTCAGTAGTATTTTCCAGTTGTTTTATTTTCGGTATTAGCTGTAGGTGTGAGACTTATTTTCGGCTTAACTTGGTATATTTTATGCAATAAAAACGGGTTATTCCTTCAGATCCAAGTCCAGCTATGTAAGCCAGGTTGAAAGTTCAGTACGCGGCGTGCAAGATTTGTACAGGAAAACCATCTTTAAGACATCGAGCGAGATGGCACATTGGTTAGTACGTACATTTTAACGCGACGGCCGATTTTCTTCCACATCCCTAACAGAAACAATCCGGTCTTCTGCTTCGCCTCTAAAAACCACGTTGTTAATAGGAAGTTAAACGCTAATTTTCCTTCCTTGAAATGTTCAAATGTTTGTCAAGCTGTGGTACGCAACTGTAATGGTCATGCCCGAGGGAGGTTTCGAATCGCCGACGGGGAGCATCCGCACACTCCGCAGCAAGGTGCATTAGAACGCTCTGCCATTGCCGGTTCTTTATTTGTTAGAATTTCAGGTAGATAGTGAGAGGACGGACAAAAAAGCAAGCGTCAGGCTTTACCAACTATTCTGTAGGTGTAGCGACATGTTGCGGTCTTTTGTTTAACGCGGCAATGGTTTTCAGATTTTCCTTTTGATGAAACTTGATCAGTGCTATCTCTGGAAATGAACAAACGTTTTAGGAGAATAGTGTCAGAATTCTAAAAGAAGTGAGAGGTTTGTTATAGTCCTCATAAAAGTCATTTCAAAATAACTGACTGTGGCTTGATGGCTTAGTGCTGAAATGCCAAAATACAAATTCAAAATCGTGGATTCGATCTCTGCTTGGCTCTAGGATATTTATCTTTTATCTGTCAGGTCCTTTCAGAGCTACACTGTGGCTCGGATTCCATTTTAAATCGTATGATTCCCTATAAATGGCTGAATATCTCACTTCATAGATCCATTGGCTGGTAAAGACCTGTGATGTTCAAATGAATATTCGGATTGATGCCTGCTGTACCTTTAGGAAATATCGTTATCTAGCTGCTTACGCATCCATCGTACTGGTAAGAAAACCCTACATTACGCCAGAAACACTAAGAGAATTTAAACCGTATGTCTTTTCAATTTTTTATAACTTTCTTTGGTAGTTTTTGGAACTCTTTGTGAAGATAACATCACCAATGAATTCAATATTTACTGCTATTTTCTTCAGTGTATCTTCACGCATTGTTCTCAGTGGAAACATTGCATCAACTTCTCACAATATATGTCATTGAATGGCTGTTAGCATGAAATAGTTTTAAGTAAACAGCAGAATAATCCTAATCTATTTCGTTAAATAAATGTTACTTCGTGTATAATTTCTGCTCATTCAGTTGAGTGGAACAGTAATGTGTACTTTAAAGAAAGGACCTATATTTGTAGAATGCTGGAAAGCTATTATTTTACAGGAATACCTACTAAAAGTTACTGATTAACACGGCCGACGGGTAAATTGCTAGTTTACTATAAACTTTTTATACGGAAGAATCAAAGAAAAAATAGTATGCGTAGAAAATATTGGACTATTTGTTATACTTAAATCAGTTTAAAAAAGTTTCCTGTAAAGTAGTTGTTATAACAGTTCATTGGTTATGAAACTAAATTCGAATACAAATAAAAGTTTCCGTTATTCCGTTGTCTTTTAATGAAAGACAATCATATAAAAACGCGAACACTAAAACAGAAGCACCGATTTTAATAATAATTGTACAAGATGGCCAACGAAACTTATATAATTCCATTGGTGCTTAGGCACAGATGCGCACAAAACAAAAGTCATGTGAGCCGTTAGAGTGGTTAAAGCAGATAGAAATATTTTATGTAAAAAGGGCTTGAAAGACGATACGCCGCAAGAGGTCCAGGTCTGACGCGAGAGCCATCCAACAGTAGGACCATTAACTATACAATGGCGTTAATGAAACTATAGAGAAAACAGACTGATGGAATACATTCTGAGACACCAATGAATCTTCAATTTCGAATTGTAGGGAAGTGTGTTGGGTAAAAATCAGAGACAGAGGCCGGAGAGACGAGTACAGTATGCACGTTCAAAAGGATGTACGTTGCTGTTCGGATTCAAAGATGAAGAGGCTTGCACAGCATAGTGTAGGATGTAGAGCTTCATCAAGCAAGTCTTTGGACAGAAGACCACAATAACAACTCGAGAGCGGGGTTGCCATTGTTGTACACTAAACAAAATTCGTGTGTACGAAGACTTTAAGAGTGATTAAAGGAAGTGGATGTTTTCATATCTCAAAGGAAGTATGAAACGACGATACACTGCAAATGTTACAGGTCTACCACGACAGCTATCCAGTGATACAAAGGGTGGAATTAGGAGATAGACCGTGTTGTCAGCAGTCATTTCTTGTCGTTGCTGTTTCGCGTATTATGCGGAAAGATTAACTGTGTGGTCATCTGCTGTTGCTGCAAGGGAATTCGTCCCAGCTTTGTAATTATTTTGAATATCTACGACTTTCTACTTCATGTATTATATGGAAATTCAAAATTCAAGTAAGAATCTGCACACTAATAAATTCCAGTTACATTTATAAATTGAGTTTCGATACTTTGTAAACACAGTTGGTCGAATTTTGTCCACAGGCAATACTAGTACTGATTAATTGACTTAACTTTTCTTCGTGGCAATTACTCTTGACAGTTGCGCTGACTTCGTGCACTAGTTGTAGCTTTATCATTATATCAAGACTTGACGCATGCCCGGACTATAACTCTGACACAAAAGTGTGGAACCAGCTGCCTCAGTTCTTATTCCGACTTCCCAACCAAAAATTTTGGCATGCGAACATATTCGCGCACTTTTAGCGGATAACTTTGTAAATACTTTTGACCAGTTAAGCCGTCATAGTCCGCAAGTCGTATCACTGTCAGTGTCTATATATGTCTCTTTTCGTTTGTTTGCTGTCTCTCCCACTGCCGCTTTCTGTCTGGGTCAAACTTTCAATGTCTTCATTCCTTTCTCTCGCGATTCCTCATCGCTGTCTGTTTCTGCCACTTTCATCCTCTCCCTGCCCCATTCACTTCCTGTCCTGTTGCCCGTATCCTTTCTCACTTAGAGGCGGCTTTTCTTGTCTTCAGTTACGATTGTCTCCTTTACACACATATCCGTGGGGTTGGTTTACTTGGTGTTTCAACTGTAGCCCGGAAAACTTTAGCACGCGTGTACTGGGGATGGAAAAAAATGGACAAATTGTTTCGTGCTATAGTATTGGAGAGCCGAACGCTCGTGCTTTGTGTATGATCTCCATTCGTCTCAGTTTCCCACTGTTTTCTCTTTTGCTCCAATTGCTACTATCTGCATCAGTTTTAGTTTGTTGTTGCTTCTGTTTCTGACTTCCAACATCTCATTTTGCTTCGTATCGCTGTTTTCATGCATAAGCCTTTCTCCTGAACTGACACTTTCTCTGTTCCATCATATATGGCTCTCTATGCCTGTTTCACTGTCTCTGTCCTACTCACATTCAACCGAAAAAAGCGCGAATATGTTCGCATGCAAAATTTTTGTTAAGGAAGTCGGAATAAGGATTGAGACAGCTGGTTCCTCACTTTTGTGTCAGAGAACACATTCGCCTTTTCTGTGCTCCGGCAGAAGCATTTTTCAGCTGGTTCCTGTCTTTTTCCTGTTTCATCAGAGTGATAAATATTACAAAAACAGTCTTGATCGCAGAAATTGACAATTTCAATTAACCGGTTTCGACTTGATGTAGGTCATCTTCGGAATTAGAAGTAGCCCATGTGGCCAGTGCTGCACTCGGCTGGGCTAGGCTGTCCTGGGCTGGTAACAGTTAGCTGTTGGCAGCAAAACAGCCTAGGACTGCCCAGCCCAGCCGAGTGCAGCACTGGCCACATGGGCTACTTCTAATTCCTAAGATGACATACATCAGGTCGAAACCGGTTAATTGAAACTGTTAATTTCTGCGATCAAGATTGTTTTTTGTAATATTGATCATACCAAATAGATCGCTGTTTCTCTCCTCGGACAATGTTGTCAAAATTAATAATACATCAGAGTTTACTGCCTATATAACATGAAATCAATGGTGAGTAAAATTTGGATAGTATTTTATATATCTTGATACATTTGTACAAACGTCATGCCAAATTGACTATGTAGCAGTTTACTTTCTAAAAAGAGCTTCACAACCAGATGATTGCTCAACATGCTTAACTATTTCAAAGATTATTGTTGAACACTATCTATATCGTTCCATAAAAACCATGTAAATATTTTCGAGTCCAGCTGAGAATTTAGTTGTATATGATGTTGCTATTTCATAACTCAAGTCGTTCACGTTGATCCAACCATTACGAAGACGAATTTTGCACGTCCAGTGGCCGGAGAACGCGAATGTTGATGAAATATCAAGGGATTAATAACACTGTATATTTGTCATGAATATGTGCGGTAACTTGTAATCTACAGATCTCGGTAATGGATAGTATTCTCGGAAAAACTTTCAAAGCTTTCCTCAATCATAATATTAGAACGCATAGTAAAAATTTCGACGATTTGCCATGAATAGAAGTGTAGATTTGCCAATGCACGCAGTTATGATTTTTGTAGCGTATTGCGATAACGAATAAACATTTCCAAAAACTAGAAACGGATTTTCCATATAAACACCTAAACAACATACACATAACATTTAAGTCATTTCTAGTTCCTCAAGATACGTTACCTCAAAATCAGAAATAGCGTTTTCGAACCTATTACTGTTGCGTGCTATCATTCACGGACCGATATCTCAGAACCACATAAGATATCATTCTGCTCTAAACTTTAAATAAAATTTCGATATGTTATCTACATTTTATAAACAGCTATGCGTAACCTAAAATCAACCATACGAGAATTCTACGCAATGTGTTTTTGCCTCTGCGAACTGTTTAAAATATGTTGCAATAGTTCACTAAACCGGATGTTGCATATTAACTGTAAAGTAAACGAAAACAAAAATCACCCCTTCATCGACCTATGATTTCAATCTTTAAGATGTACAAAAATAAAATTTTTTCGCCGAGTACCTTTTTTTTAAATCGCATGGTAAGCTTCAAACGCCGTCTTTCAGCACAATACGCACTTTTTCTAGCAAAATATCGCTGTTTTTCGGCCGTATCTTGCTAACGGACTAAGATTTACGAAAACTGAAAAAATCCGTTTATAGATAAACGTCTACAGGATGTATTGTAAATATTTGAACAATTTTCTATGATTAGTTATTTAGATATTTGCGATTCACGATGCTAAACGTCTAAAAATCGGCTTTTGTGATTTTGTGCAAAACTATGATCAGTTTCAACCTCTGAATCTCGGTAACGGATAACGATATAGAAAAAATTTAAAAACGGCCTCGAGAATATCATCATAAGAACATATGGTAAAAATTTCGAAGATTTGCAATGAGTATAAAGTATCGAAGTGACCATCCCCACAATTCGTTTTTTTGGTACCCAAAAATCACTTTTTTTTTTTTTTTAGATTTTCTCAGGAACCACCCATGAATGAATGGTGCTTTTGTAAGCCGCTTAAAGCCCACCATAGACTACACGTCATGTACAAAAGCCAACTGATTTGCTCAATTTGGATGTGTTCCAGGAAGTGTGTAACTTTGAAAATTTTGACGATGTACTGTATGGTAGCCACAGTACACCCATTCTTCTAATATGTACACAAATGATCACTAGGCCAAGATCTATACCGAAGACTTTACCCCTTCACTCTGAGATGAATAGAACCTGAGATATGGGCCGTGTGCGGTATGATTACTATACGCACACCAGAATGTGATTGTCACGTGGCATTCTAGTGTTTACCGTCTGCCCTCCAAACACACACACAGGAAAAACACGCACATTCATGACTACCTACAGGGGTTTCATCACTCGTAGTCATAGCACCTCCATTTATTAAAACTTGGAACTTGTCTTTGTAGTGAATGATGTAAGTTGATCTATCGGAACGTTAGTAAATCGTGCAATCCAGTAACTCTTATTACGCAAGAGCTTTCAGGAAGTACAAATAATTAACGTTATGTACATTTGTTACATTTGTTTAACAGTGTATTTTATTGTCAACTAAGACTCAAAAATTTGAAATTGATGTCAAAAAATGTATGGGAAGGAGAGCCACTATTAAGTTTCAACACCAGTTCAGATATAACCTAGACCCATTATTATTATTTAGTTATTTTCAGCCCGTGCTGCAATAATGTCTAAAAAGCGGTTTTTGTGATGTTGTGCATAAGAATCTTAGCTTTGCACCTCTGGCCCATGATAACAATCGAAGATACCGAAAAAATTAAAACAGTAGTTACAGAAAATCCTCGTAAGAACATGTTGTGGTCAGTCCGCAGCCTGGTGTCATGCAGCTCTGAACCCTAACGTACACTGTGCAAGCCTCTTGATCTCCGATTAACAACAGCAGTCTCCATCAATTTTAAGCTGAGTACTGTAGTCTTTTCTTGGTCTCCATCTGCGATCTTTACCCTTACCCTTCTCTCTAATATCAAATTGACGGTTCTTTGATGTCTAAGAACGCGTCAAATCAATCGATCCCATCTTTTAGTCAAGGTGTGCCAGAATTTACTTTTCTCTCCCTTTCTGTTCATTACCTCTCCATTACTTACGCGGTACAACCGTCTAATCTTCAGCACCTGTGGCACCATATTATAAAGCTTCAGTTTTTCTTCCTTTCTTTTAACTATTTATCGTCCACGTTTCACTCCCGTCCAAGACTACACGTCAAAAAATCCTTTAGAAAGTATCTCCGCCACTTAAAAGTAACACTGAATGTAAGGTCTGTAAGCCTGGACTTGAACAACAGGGAGATTAAACTCATGATTGCGGTGATGACCTGCCATGGGGATTTCATAAAACACCTGCATGGAATGGGTGTAATACTAGAAGTCTCTATATGTAGGATATGTTATGAGGGTGAGGAAACGACTTCACACCTAATCTTAGAATGTGTTTCATTGGAGAGCAAATATTTAGGGTAGCTAGGCCTAAAGAAATTGTGTATAACAAAGAACTGCTGAAGGGACTACTAACGCTTTATAAGACATATATGCAACGATACCGCACATAAAACTCGGTTTCGGTGGGATAAGTGGCGGGTTAGAGCAAAGCTGTCTTGGTTTCCCTGCTCAAATCAAATTAAAAGTATTGGACGTTAAGAAATTTCTGATCTTCTTTAATGATTTTCTTCCTATTGCAAATATGTATTGCCGGCCGCGGTGGCTGAGGGGACTGAGGCGCGTCAGTCACGGTCTACACGGCCACTACGGTCGGGGGTTCGAATCCCCCCTAAGGCATGGATATTTGTGCCGTCCTTAGTGTAAGCTAGTTCATAAGTCGTTTGTAAGTTTAGGGACTGATGACCCCGTAGTTAAGTCCCATAAGCTATACGAACATTTGATCAAAAATTTGATCAAATCTGTATTTTATATAATCTGTATTCCAATCATCGCAACTTATTTTACCGTTCAAGTAATAAAACTCATCTGTCACCTTTATTGTTTCATATTGTTATGTAATTCTCTCAGCATAGCCTAATGTAATTCAACTATATTCCAATACCCTTGTTTTGTGCTTGTCAGTGTTCATCTTACACCCTCCAATACGATTCAATTGCTCTTCCACGTTCTTTACTGGCTCGACGGAATGACATTGTCATCGACTAACCGCAAAGTTTTTATTTCTTCTCCATTCCAAACTTCTCCTTACTTTCGTACGCAGTTTGCTCAAAATACAGACTGAATAACATTGCGAAGAGGCTACAACCCTGTCTAACTCCCTTCCCAACCAGTTCTTCCCTTTCATGTGCTTCGACACTGGTAACTGCTCTCTGTTTTCTGTACAAGTTGTATATGGCACTATGTTCCCTACATTTTACCCCTGCTTACTTCCGAATTTGAATGAGTGTATTCCGGCCAACAATGCCAAAAGCATCAAAAATCTACAAAAGCTATTCATTTACCCTTTTTCTAAGATACGTCGAATGGTCAGTATTGCTTCAGGTGTTCCTCCGTTTGTCCTAAATCCAAACAGGTCTTTTCCGAGGCCAACTTCTAACAATTTTTCCATTCGTTTGCAAATAACTAGTGTTAGAACTTTGTAACCATGATTTATTAAACTGTCAATTCTGGTAACTAATTTTCATAACTATATGCGGCCACTTTCTTTCGAATTGAGATTATTATATTTTCATTAAGGCTAAGGGCATTTCGTCTGTCTCATACATCCTGCACACCAAGTACAATACTTGTGTCATGGCTGACTCTCCGAGAGACTTCAGCAGCTGTGAAGAAATGTCTACTCAATCGTCTTTCTTACGGCTTAGGCCTTTTAGAGCTCTGTAAAAAATTTTATCAGTGTAGTATCTCCGAGGTCATTTCATCTCCGCCCCCTTCCCTTTCTACAATACTGACTTCAGTTTTCCGTTCATTGCTCAGTACAGGTTTCTCACAACTGCTTTTCTTGTCTTCGAAGAACTCTCATGTAAGAGGTACCTATCTTACCCCTAGTTACACATTCTTCTACAGACTTGCATTTGTCCTATAGCCACTACTGTTTAGCCAATTTGAAATTCCTGTAAATCTTAATTTTTGTCGTCTTTACTCCATTTTACCATCTTTATTTAGTACACTTCTATATTATCTCCCTTTCATCAATTACATTCAGTATCTCTTGCGATACCCAAGGATTTCTTATGTTTTCTACCTATTTGGTTCTTTGCTGTCTTCACTATTTCATCTCAAAGCTTCCCACATTTCCGTGTTACTTCCCCCAGTCCAAAATCAAATGGGATCAAACCACCGTGGTCGCCAGACCCTAGACTTACAAACCACTTGAACTCAAACCTATCTTACGGACAACGCACCCACGCACACACACACACACACACACACACACACCCCCCACAATGCCCGAAGGAGGACTTGATCCTCCGGTGGGAGCAGTCGCACAGTCCCGAAATGGCGTCTAGAACCGCACGGTCATTCCTGCGCGGTCCTGCCAGTCAGTTCCGTCAGTCGTTGCATAAAGCTCGCTCTGAAACTCTCAACAACCTCAGGTTCCTACAAATTACCGACGTCCCATCTCCTTTGATTTTTTTTTTTTTCAGGGAAGCCAAAACAGTCTTTGTCCAACCCGCCACTGCCCGCACCGAAATTAAGTTTATTGTGCGGTTCCCATCTCCTTAGTTTCCTCTCTGTCGAAGATTCTTCAGTCTACAGTTCATAATCAGTAAATATGGTCAGAGTTTATATCTGCCGCTGTATTTGTCTAGCAGTTCCTAAATGTAAAAATTCTACGAAAAAGTAGTAGTGGCCATTCCGCAGTTTTTAGTTTCGGTGTCGAAAAATCTTGTTAAATCTTGATTTTCTTGGGATTAAAAATTGATTTTTTATAAGTTCTGTACGTAGTGTACTAAACCCATCCTATTTGGTCAATTTGGCCAGGAAGCAAGAAACGACCAGTGTTACGGCACTTATCTCGTCGTCCTCGTCTGTTCGTCGGCCTGTCGGGCCTGGTCGTCTAGCCCGTTACCTTTACAGATCAGGTGCGAGACAAGGGCTGAAACCTGTTCTGCGGCAGCCCCCCTTTAACTCCCCATGTAGCTCCCTTTTCCCCCCGCGCGGGTATGGAGGCTGGTCCAAGGTTTTACCTTGCCTAACATGAGACGACTAAAAGGATTCTCGTAACAATACTTCATAAAAAAAGAGATTTGTTAACCTTTCTATTGTTCGGTGTTCTACGGAAATGAGGTGGGAGGGACTATTAAGCTGTTAGATTAGTCACTGAACCAAACTACCACTACCGGTACCCTTACATCGAGTGTACGAGGGTACGAGGTAAGTTTTCAATACAACGCAGCAGTAAGTATCAGGAGGCTGATTGTTGCCGTGATCTGAGCATACTTCATACTTGCGCTATAGCCGCTGTGCCAAGTCTGTAATCGCAGTCGTTTATAGCAGGGTTAGTTTGAAACGCTTGTAATGACATGGTTGTCGTGAATTGAAATTCGGGCAGTTTTGCGCAGGTTTAAACGTAGACAAGTGCTTAAAAGAAATGACTCGCACTCTGTGTTGTGTGTCCACATGGAACGATTGTACGATTGTATTCAGACGGTATAGAGGATACCAAAGAGGAAATTTTACTCTGGACTTGGCTGAAAGGACGGGAACGGCACGAGTTATCAGTTGTCTCAGCGGAAAGACCAAGCGCTGTAAGGGGCTTCGCTGCGGAGCGCGCGGTTGCTCCCCGTCGGAGGTTCGAGTCCTACCTCGAGTATGAGTGTGTTGTCCTTAGGTTAGTTTGAGTTAGTTTAAGTAATTTGTAAGCCTAAGGAATGATAAGTACAGCAGTTAAGTCCCATAGATACACAACATTCGAATATTTGAATTTGTCAGTTACGGAGGAAAACAATATTGTGAGGAAAACGCCAAATAAAGACAGGTGGGTGACGTAGAAGCAGATGGAGGACACCTTAGGGATAAATTCACCAGAAATTCGATTCTGCACGATGATTTTCAAATAAAAGAGCTTTGTTGTGTCTTAATGCTACATAAACCAACGGAAGAGCACATGACACGACGCGTTACTTGGTGTCGGGAGATTATGAAGAGATGTTCTAAGGGACAGTCTCGGTACGTGAATAACACTGTGCCAGATGGCGAGACTTGGTTCTACTGCTGTGACGTGCCGATTACGGCTCAACACAAAGTTTCGGTCTTTGAAGATGACGACACACCCGTAGTTGTCAGAAATTTCCGATCAGTAAAGAAGAAAATGAAACCTATTTTTTTCTCCTGAAAAATGGAGTGGAGCTTTGAAGTGTGTTGTTTTGGACACAAAAAAGACAGGAATTCGAAATACTTAAACATTTCGACCGTTTCAAGGCAATGAAATAAATTCAACGGCGAAGTTGAAAAAGTCTACTGGACCAGGATTGGAACCCAGAGGTCGCCTTAACCAATTAGGCTTTCCAGGGTTCCCTTTAAACCCTAAATCTCAACTTAAAGCACACAACGATGGTAGTGCCCTGCCCGTTAGTTCCTCTTGCTCGCAGCTTATATTGGATTCCCGCAAGGGATCCAGCGTATTACTGCGCCCACACTTGAAATTGTCAGTTGCCCGTTGGAGACATATATACAAATACTGATGTGTGTCTGTTTCCGTTTCTCATCCCATAGCGTCACCGAGTACCATACTGGGACCCGGGTTCGATTCCAGGCATTGTACTGGGTGTTGTGTTTTGTCCTCATCATTATCATCAGCTCATCGTCATCGGCACGCAAGTCGCCCAAGAGGCGAAGACCCACTACGGCGGCCGAACAATTCCATGTGGCATCTTCCGGCCAAACATGCCACACGATCAATTTTATCTTTTCGATATTATGTCTGCTCTTTTCGGAGATCTCCGAAAATAAGAGACTCCATATAAATGAAACACAAAAGACAGTCACATTTAAGTTCAAATGTTTGTAAATCTATCGGACCAAACTGCGTGGTCATCAGTCCGCAGCTTACAAACTACTTAAACTAAGATGAACTAACCTACGGACGACACACCCATGCGCAAGGGAGGACTCGAAGCTCTGACAGCGAGCACACACTTAAGTGATTGATTGAGAAATGCCTTTACAAATTCATCCAATTTTTGAAGAACTCGCAACCTAAAACTCCATTACCTTACGTTTCTTCATAACGTTCCACCGCGCCAATAGCTGCATCGAATATTTGCGGCCGACCGCGGTGGCCGAGGAGACTGAGGCGCTCCGCCGGCCGCGGTGACCGAAGGGACTGAGGCGTTCCAGTCACGGTCTGCACGGCCACTACGGTCGGGGGTTCGAACCCCCCTCGGGCATGGATATTTGTGTCGTCTTTAGTATAATGTAGTTGATAAGTAGTTTGTAACTTTAGGGACTGATGACCCCGTAGTTAAGTCCCATAAGCTTAACAAACACTTGAACTTGAACTTGAATATTTGCGGAGTACAGGTCTGGAAATTCTTGATCAGATCTTGCTCCTTGTGACTTTGCGCTACTCCCGCGTGTGGAAATGAAGCTGAAAATAGTGCAGTTTTCGAGCGATGAGGACCTCTTGCGGGCTTGGCATACCGAGCAATTCTTACTGCCCTCAGAATGTTGACACAAGTGGTTTAGGGATTAGTTTTGAAGGATGTAGCGGTGTACTCAATTTCGCGGAAGTTACTCCTAAAAAAATGAAATAAATTAAGATGTATTGCCAAACTTTCCTAGTACATGTGATGTTTAAAGCTTTCCCGGCGTACAGATATTTCCATAAAATCTCGGGCGAACTGCTGGACGTCTGTAAGCCGCGGTGGAGTGGCCGAGCCGTCTAAAGCGTCTCGCTGCGGAGCGCGCGGTTACTCGCCGTGGAGGTTCGAGTCCTCCCTGGGGCATGTGTGTGTGTGTGTGTTGTCCTTAGGTTAGTTTACCTAGGTTTAAGTAGTTTGTAAGCTACGGACTGATGACCACGCAGTTTGGTCCGATAGATTTACAGACATTTGAACATTTTTGTTTGGTCCGATAGATTTACAAACATTTGAACATCTTTTTTATTTTTTATGTCTGTAACTTCCTGTCACGATATTTCGTCGCAGAGTCTTCTGGTCATCTTCAGGTGAGTACCGCCGAAGTACCGGCGAAGACGCACTGAGTTGTGCTATTTATGACCAATTCAACCGACATTGCGCATGCGCGTACTCAGTGTGCGCGTTCACTACAACTACGTACGCTGCTCCGAGCGCCCTCCGTGTTGGAGGCTTGCCGCTTCGATATCAGATCGATTATCATTCAGTTGCAGGGAACTACGCCGACTTCGAAGTTTTTCAATGACAGTATTCCATGCAGCATTTATTTGGAAACCGCTGTCTCAATTGATAAGAGTCTCACTGTCTGACAGTCTTATATCCTCAGCTTCATTAATAACTGAGCTCCAAAAGTTTGATGTGTGGACCACAATTTTCGTTTCATTGTAGTTCACTGAATGACCTGTGGAAATACAATGTTCGCGATTGCGAATTTAGTGGACTGGAGTGGTCGAGTATGACGCTGGTGTTCCACAATGCGCTCCTGCACAGTGCGCGTCGTCTGCCCTGTATATGAGTTGCTGCACTTGCACGGAGTCCTGTAAAACACCTGCTTTACGCAGCTCCAAATCGTCTTTGACAGAACACAACAGCGATGAAATTTTAGGAGGAGGTCAAAAGATGACTCTTACTTTATAGTCTTTTAGTACTCTGTCTATCTGCAATGAAATATTCCATATATTGGCGATGTTTCCATGTGGATACAAATCTTTGCGTTCTGCGACGGGTAGAGAGCGACCGTTCATAAGTGCATTGGTAGTCAATGACCCTCTCAGGCAGGAGGTGCTTCACAAAGCTGCGGTACCAAATCTGAAAAAGTACCACCCATCTGGGCCATCAGGTCGATAGCCAGTACCGGGTTTGAGACACACGGGCCGTGTGGCAGGCGCCACAGATGGCGACTCTCTCGGGTCTCACGGCCTGCAGGCGCCGTATCCGGCGGGCAGCCAGTTACCTTTTCGACCCGATTAATAACTCGTGACTGCATATTTAAACGAGGGTGGAATACTCGTATCACGGCAGAGCGAAAGGCTTGTATGTTCTGGCCAGAGTCGGGAATGTTAAATAGAAGAACTAGATTCTCGAATTATTTGGCAGCTTCAAAAACATTCAAATAAAACAAATCTTGAGATACACGCATATGTAAAGTAACTCGGTTCCCAATATCAGGTCGCATAACGTCACACACGGCATTATGTCATCCGCCGCGGCTGAGGGCATTTAGGCGCTATGCTACGGTGCGCGTGGCCGTTCCCCGTCGGGCATGGATGTTTGTGCCGTTTTTAGTTAGTTCATAAGTAGAATGAAACTTTGACTCTGCAGCGGAGTGTGTAATGATATGAATCTTCCTAGCAGATTAAAATTGTGTGCCGGAACCGGGACTCGAACCTGGGTCGTTTGCCTTTCGCGGGCAAGTGCTCTACCACTGAACTACCCCGACACGACTCACGGGACCGCCCCGCAACTTCAATTCTGCCAATACTTCGCCTCCTACTATCCAAACTTCACAGAAGTTCTCCTGCGAAACTTGCAATACTTGCACTCCTGGAAGAAAGGATATGGTGGAGACATGGCTTAGCCACAGCCTATGGAATGTTTCCTGAATGAAACTTGCACTCTGCAATCGGAAGTTGAAAGTGGCACCAATCGATCCGGCATCGGAGGAACTGCATTTTACATTTCATACGTCTCTCTCGTTTTCAGTAGGGCAGAAGGGGCGGACGGGTGTTTTGGACGTATATGATTCCTACTGATTCGCATGCGTAGACTGGATAGTCAGCATTGGTTGTTTCTACTTCTAAATATAAATTTTCATAGATTTTGCTTTAAAAATGCTTTCCTAATCAACTATTTTGATACAACTTGCAGCCGCATTTCATCATTGATGGCAAAACCCAAAACATCCGGAAAAAAGGAAAGAAATTATAACCGTGATTCCAAATCCAAATTTTTCGCATTTCTAGCATTAAAATAATATTAGTAGCACGTCTAAAAATGTCAAGTTTCTATCGCCTGTAGATTCACTTTTCAACGTCGTTTTCCGTCTTATAGAAACGGATCGAGAACTCGAAATTTAATTCTTACGCCACACGTATAATGTTATATAAGCCTGTAACTTTCAACGCCCGTATCTTCCACCGCCTTGTCAACCCTCTACCACCATACTGCACAATGGGAGACTGATACCTACTGGCACATACAAACATACCGTACACCTGAAAATGAGTTTATCGTTTCGTAATACGATGATTCCGCGGTTTCGTCATTCAGATTTTGGTAAGATCGAGAGAGAACGTCGTGTTATATTGACATCTGCTGTCATTCTCTCGGCCCGATTTCCTCGGTCACCTTTTACCGATAATCAGCAGAGTCAGAAAGATAATATTAATAATAATTATTATAATAATAAAAACAAAGTCTCAGATAAAAATCTCTTCGTAAGAGGAATTGAATTTGCTAATCTAACAAACATAACTCGCCTCGAGTTTTTTTCACATTTAAATGGATAGACCCCTGTTGTACACATAGTGCCTTATTAGCATACTGGACGCAACAGGCTGATGCAACACTACAAAACATAAACAAGTAGGTATTTAGGCTCTACCCGCCCAAGATATGCACTACTAGCTCTACTGGAAAATTCACCACCACATTTAGTGACTGAGAAATATGGAAATAACAGCACTGAAAATAGCAAGTTCTCCGTTTCTTTAAATTCTTGTTTATTTTGGCTTTTGGCTGCAGTGACCATACAGCCATCCGTTTTTATCATGCTATTATTCTGTTATTGCAGTGCTGCCGCGTAGAGCGCTGGCGTCGCTTCCGTGACAATGTTCAGACTGTGAACTGATTGTGCCGCTAAGATTGGACCTTTCTTCCCTAGGTGAGCTACTGTCATTCTAACTGCCAGACGTAAGCTTTTGCGTTTACGTCAGACTGTGATATTAGTATGTACATTTGGTTTAAACACGTTGAGTGTTGTATAAGCATGGTCTTTATTGTGTTGAATCGTATTATGTAATATATAGCAACCAATAAAATTTTTGAAATATGGTAAAGTTGAAAAGTCAGAGAGTAAATAGATTTTCCAGACAGTAATAATTGTTCCAAATTTCTTCAAATCTCTATCTATATAAAAGCGAAAGGACACTTATTCACTCGCTCACTCACTCGCTGAATGAACACGAAATCTCGAAAACTACTTGATCTATGAAGCTTAAGTTTGGCAGTTTATAGGTAGAAGACGTCAGCTAAGAAAGGATTTTGTGATAGGACCGATAGTTAAGGAGATATGATGTGATAAACAATGAAAACCTCCCCGTCTTGCGGCACGTGATAGTGTGACTTTATGAGTCCACTATGTGAGAAGGAGAGCACTTAGCGACTTGCATCAAACTTTAAAAATAACGTCAAATCTTTAGAAAACTTTTTCTGACTGGAAACCCCAGCAAAATGATGAAAGGAAAAGGTTTGTCGCTACTACTACTTCGGCGTTCATGCAGTAAAATTACGCCATTTGGCATGACGTTACAATTTATTACTTGTCCACTATTGTATTCGCGCGAAAGTCAGTATACACACATACCACTGAACACACGTTCGAAATTTTATCATAGTACGACACACAGTTCATAAGATATGGAGTCATAAACAATTAGGTTCATGAGAAACCACTTCATCACGCATGACATTTTGATTTATTACGACTTTCCTAATATATTCGCGAAGTATTTTGCAGATATTTTACATATACACCACTGGAAGTACCTTCGCAATAGTATCGTATTACTACATATAGTTCCGATGCTATAACGTCAAAGACCATGAACGCTTGAAAATTCGCCCTAATAAGCATGAGGTTGTAATTTACTATGTCCTTACTATCAACTCAATTTACAACACATTTCGCAGGCAGTTTCCACTCTACGAACCTAGTAAATAATGTTTTTGTAGGACACATAATTCAGCAGATATTACGTCATAAACGTGAAATCCGTAAATAGGTATTGCATTATGTTTGATCAGAAGATATGACGTCATAACCACTGAGCTGTTTGAAAACGGAACTACAGCGCAAATTTCGCTGTAGATTCAAGCGACACGAGTGTACAAATACCGCAGTTTCCAAGATGGCGATGATGGTACTCAAGGCGAACGTCTACCACCCGAGCGATCTTATTGGCTGCAGCGTCGCAGATGGCTTCATCCTATGTGAGCCTCATTCATTTTGACGGGTTTAATGAATTATGCAGTACTACACAAATAAACAAACAAACACGAAAAGTTGTTATGCTGGAGAAACTTAAGGTTTTTGGAGATAAAAGGAGCCAATACGAAAGTACTACCTGAAGTAAGAAATAAAACCCGGGCAACGCCGGGTTCTCAGCCAGTGAATAAATATTTTTATCGATCGCTACCAATTTTTACAGGATTACACGTTGGCTAATCTGCCGGTTTCGTGAAGATTTAGAATCGGTCGAGCTCTTTGGGAGTTCGTAGGGAACATTCATGCGTACATACTAACATCGATTTTTATGGATATAAATTACCCGTGCAAAGCTGGGGCATGTTACTAACGGTGAAGTGAAATTCGCGCACTTGGGATATGCAGCGCGATTCCTTATATGCTAGCAATGGAAAAACGCCTGTCACAAAATTTTGTCCTGCATATATTTCTTCCAATGAATGGACGTCGTTGTGTTCTATACGTCAGTGTGTTTCAGAATTACAGAGTTACACTAATTAACTTCTTAGTGTATTGAGGAACAAAATGAGCATAGAAACTGATGCCCGAAAACGACAGCAAACGACGCTGCAGAGCTTCGAAGTTACTGCACGGGATGTCAAGCGGCAGGCGCCGATGATTGTAACTTGCACCCTCCGTAGCGTCATTGGTTGGCATTTCCGGGAATGGGTTTCTATGCTCATTTTGTTCGTAAAGACGCCTTCTTTATCACCTAGACGTTTATTGGTGTGTGTAATTCCGAAACACACTGAAGTATTTTGCTTCAGCAATATACAGGGTGGTCCAATCAACTTTTTCAGCCAGTCAGCCAGTCAGTCAGACAACATATCCAAAGGTCGCGGGCTCGATCCCCACCAGGTCTTAGGATTTTTATCTGTTACTTTCCACTTCTTTCACCTCTGGCAGTGTGCTAATGTGAAAAATATCGAGTAACACCGTGCTTTGGAACCCACGTTAAACTGTAGGTCCCCCTATGACTGGCTGGGTAAGTCAGTTCGAAGGTCTGAGGAAGGCAACAGCATACCACCTCCAAACAGGACCCTGCCTAGTAAAGCACTTTGGTTTTCAAACTAATTTTCGGATTGTTGACTGCTTTTTTTAAATCTCTGGAACTATAATAGATATCGAAAAATGACTTTCACGGCCATGAAGGTACGGCAGGAGCTTATGAAGGTAGGTACTATGAGACAGTCGTAAACGTGAAGAAATATTATTTTCAACGCGAACTGATGTTTTCTTAAGCGGATACCCCATATTATTTCTTAAGCAATCAATAGCATGAAAAAATCACAAAAGAATGGCGGTGGTTGCATTGTGATGCGTCAATTGCATCCGGAGAAAATGTGAAACGAAGTTGACGTTTGAAACGCGTCTCGGCTGACCCTCGGACACGCGCTAGCAGCGCGCATCATGTATTTCAAACGTCCGCTTCGCAATTTCTACGGATGCAATTGACGCATCGCGATGCAACCAACACCATTCTTTTGTGATATTTCGTGCTATTTATTGCTTAAGAAATAACATGGGGTATCCATTAAAAAAAAAAAAAAAAAAAAAAAAAAAAAAAAAAAAAAAAAAAAAAAAAAAAAAAAATAAATAAATAAATAAATAAAATAAAAATAAAAATAAATAAAAAAAAAATTACACAAGTTTGCGTTGAAGTCTGTCTCATACTACCTCTTTTCATAAGCCCCTGCCATACGTTCATGACCGTGAAAGTCGTTTTTCTATATCTCTTGTAGTTTCAGATATATCTGGGGTGAAAATAGTGGAACACAATATAGGTGGTGTCCCACTAATATATATACGATAATAGAAGCAAAAGTGTCCCAGAAAATATGGGACCGAAATCGAGCCGTTTGCGAGATAATTATGGATGTATGGTCCCAAGCCACCACTGACATATTTGTAAACATCGTCCTAGTTAGTGAGATGGAGCTGCGGCACATTTTGCTGCTGCTGTGAGAGGGCATCTAGCAAGCAGATACGGCCAAAGATGGACACAGTAGGTCGAGACGGACGGGTACCTTGGCCTCCAAGATCACCTTCGATTTTTTTGTCTGGGGTCACCTCAAAAGCGAAGTTTACAGCACACCCGTTAACACGGTTGAAGGACGGGAGCGGAGAGCTGTACACCCTTATCAAGAATTCCGAAATGATACAGGGGTTTTCGAAAGAATTCCAAATTCATTGCAGAGGCGAGCACAGTATTGCATGCAAATGCAAGGAAGACATTTCGATACCTCCTTTAAAATGTAACCCATACGTAAAACGTTAGCTAAATGCGAAGTAAAACGTAATAGTATAGTATAAATGTCAAACTAATTTGTACTAACTAGAAAGATGTTTACAAAAACGTCAGTAAATAGTGAAATAAATGCCATGCAAATCTTAAAGTAAAGTCTAAATGTCAAATTAATGTGTACTGACTGGGACGATGTTTACAATGACGTCAGTGGCGGCTTGGAACCATACATTCGTAATTATCTCGCAAACGGCTCTATTGCGAACCCATGTTTACTAGGACATTTAGCTTCTATTATCGTGTACTTTCAACCATGTATGTGCCATCCTTTTTGATGTGTGTGTGTATGTGTGTGTGTGTGTGTGTGTGTGTGTGTGTGTGTGTAAATGTATAATGCTTCTATCGCAACACAACAAAAGGAAAATATGTTCTAAGCCGTAGCCAAGTGACGTACGTGGCAACTGTTCAGAAATATTTAAGTAAAAAAATCTTGATGTACTCCGTTTTCTTTTACGATGTAGCTCCGATTCCCCGGTGCAGCGGGCTATCGAAAAACAGCATTAAAATAGAAAGTTCTCCGTTAATATTATGCCATTCCACTGTTACTGCAATGCTGCCTCTTGGGGCCTTACCTACGCCGATATATTTGACATCAATATAACACTATGTCCTCTCTCCATCGTCACTAAAATTTGAGTGTGGTGCATGCATCTTACACTTCAACCACATGTAGTGTAATATCGCACAACATGACAAATGCCTCGTTCAATAAAATTTTTCTGTTGGCCATTTTGTACGATTTGACATTATGCGACGTGTTCCTTTATTTAACTCAACAGGTATAGCCGCGGCGAATTAGCCGTGCGCTCTGGGGTGCCGTGCTGCGGTACTCGCGGCCCTTCGCCGTCGGGGGTTAAAGTCCCCCATCGGGGATGGGTGTATGTGTTGTCTTTTTTTTTATTTATTGGTTTTTCTGTTCCATAGGACCCAATTGAGGAGTGAGACTCCATGGTCATGGAACAAGTCAAAACATTAATTGTTACACAAGAATGGTAATAGAAAATTTTTAAGTAGTCCTTTGCACACGACAATCTTAAGACAAAGTGAAAAGAATCAATAAAGAAAAAGATGAATTAGCTTAATTGCTTAACTTTTCTAGGAGTTCCTCGACAGAATAAAAGGAGTGAGCCATGAGGTAACTCTTCAATTTAGATTTGAAAGCGTGTGGATTAGTGCTAAGATTCTTTAGTTCTTGTGGCAGCTTATTGAAAATGGATGCCGCAGAATATTGTACCCCATTCTGCACAAGTGTTAAGGTGGTGTGATGAAAATGCAGATTCGACTTCTGCCTAGTATTCACCGAGTGAAAGCCACTAACTCGTGGGAATAAGCTGATATTATTAACAACAAACGACATTAAAGAAAAAACGTATTGTGACACCAGAGTCAAAATTCCCAGACTACTGAAAAGGGGTCGACATGACGTTCGCGAACTTACACCAGATATTGCTCGAACCGCCCGTTTTTGAGCCAGAAATATCCTTTTTGCATCAGGCGAGTTACCCCAAAAAACAATGCCGTACGTCATAAGTGAGTGAAAGTAAGCGTAATAGACTAATTTTCGTGTTGAAAAATCACTTATCTCAGATATTGTTCTAATGGTAAATATAGCAGAATTTAGTTTTGGAACAAGATTCTCAACATGGGCTTTTCATGACAGCTTACTGTCTATATGAACACCTAGAAATTTGAACTGTTCAGTCTCACTTATCACACGCCCATTATGTGTAATCAGAATGTCAGCTTTCGTCAAATTATGTGTTAGAAATTGTAAAAACTCAGTTTTACTGTGATTTAACATCAACTTGTTTTCTACAAGCCATGAACTTATCTCTTGAACTGCATTATTTGATATTGTGACAATATTACTAGCAACATCCTTCACTACCAAGCTGGTATCATCAGCAAACAAAAATATTTTACATTCACCTGTTATACTCGAAGGCATATCATTTATATAAATAAGAAACAGCAATGGTCCCAAAACAGACCCTTGGGGCACCCCATACTTAATTGTGCCCCATTGGGATTGCACGTCATAGCTATTTTCTACACTGCGGAGAATTACCTTCTGTTCTCTATTATTAAAGTAAGAGGTGAACCAGTTGTGGGCTACTCCCCGTATTCCATAATGTTCCAACTTATGCAACAATATTTTGTGATCAACACAATCAAACGCTTTTGTTAAATCAAAGAAGACGCCTAATGTCCGTAGCCTCTTATTTAACCCATCAAGTGCCTCACAGAGAAACGAATATATAGCATTTTCAGTCGTTAAACCAGTTCTAAAACCAAACTGCACGTTTGACAATAAATTATGTGAACTGAAATGATCAATTAATCTTGAAAAAACAGCCTTTTCAATAACTTTAGAAAAAACCGATGGCATAGAAATAGGTCTATAGTTGTCTACATTATCCCTTTCTCCTTTTTTATAAAGTGGTTTCACTACTGAGTACTTTAATCTGTTAGGAAACTGACCATTCTGAAAGGAAAAATTACAAATATGGCTTAGTACTCGGCTAACATATGGAGAACAGTACTTTAGAATTCTGCTAGATACCCCATCATATCCACAAGAGTCCTTAGTCTTTAGTGATTTAATTATTGACTCAATCTCATCTATGGAAGTATCATGAAGGACCATTTCAGGTAACAGCCTAGGAAAGGCATTTTCTAAAAACGTTATATGGTTACCTGTAGAAACTAGAGTTTTGTTTAGTTCCCCTACTATATTCAGAAAGTGATTATTGAATATTGCACATATATCTAACTTGTCAGTAACAGAAACATTCCTACTACGCACTGACGTTATATCTTCTACCTGCTGCTGCTGACCTGACACTTCCTTCACGACTGACCAGATACTTTTAATTTTATCCCAAGAGTTTGCTATTCTTTTTGCATACCACATACTTTTTGCATTCTTAATGACATTTTTCAGAACCTTACAGTACTGTTTGTAATGATCTACTGCATCTTCATTCTGACTGCTTCTAACATTTTGATACAACTCCCGCTTAGTTCTACATGATACTCTTATCCCCTTTGTCAGCCACCCTGGCTGTCTGTTATTGGAAGTACCCTGTTTTGATTGTTCCAGCGGAAAGCAACTTTCAAACAGCATAAGAAATGTGTTCAGAAAAGCATTATATTTATCATCTGCATTATCGGCACTATAAAAATCCTGCCATTCTTGTTCCTTAATTAAGCTTAAAAATGTCTCAATTGCAACTGGATTAACTTTTCTGAGTAGTTGATATTTATGTTTAACATTTGTTTGAGAACAAATACTTTTTAGAATTAAAAGTTGGGCATCGTGGTCTGATAGACCATTTACTATTCTGCTGACAGAGTGCCCCTCTAATAATGAAAAATGAACAAAAATATTGTCAATGGTAGAACTACTATTTCCTTGCACTCTCGTTGGAAAAAATACTGTTTGCATCATGTTATAGGAATTAAATAGATCTAACAGCTGACTTTTCCTTGAGCTATCACCTACACAATTAATGTTGAAATCTCCACACACAATTAAATTTTCATACTTCCTATACAGTGAACCCAGAACCAATTCCAGCTTGGGCAGAAACATTTTAAAATCTGAGTCAGGGGATCTATAAATAACAACTATTATTAGTTTAGTTCCATTAACATTAACAACTCCTGCACAACATTCAAATATCTGTTCTGTGCAGTGTTTAGAAAAATCGATTGACTCCGATGAAAAATCGTTTTTTACATACATGGCCACTCCCCCACACTGCAAGGAACTCCTAGAGTAGAAGGCAGCTAACCTGTATCCTGGCAAAGGAAGTCTCTGAATTGTCACACCACTTAAAAAGTGCTCTGAAATACCAATAATGTCAGAATCAGTATCAATAAGCAGTTCATTAACTTTATCTCTGATACCCTGTATATTTTGATGAAAAACAGTAATTCCCTTATTAATTATATTCTTAGACTTTGTCAAAGGTGGTTCCTTTCTTAGAGGGACTTCCTTTAAGCAGGAATACCTATCAGCTGTCTTCAGTCTAAAAAAGGTGCAGCCCTAACACCAACTACTACAGGAACTTTTCCATGAGTGAAACCCCCACCCCCTACTACAATGTCACCTGTCCTTAGGTTAGTTTACCTTAGTATAAGTAGTTTGCAAGCTACAGACTAATGACCAAACAGTTAGATTTACAAACATTTGAACATTTCAACATGTATAATCACATAAAGTGGTGTATCATATTGTATGATATGACAAGATTCAACATGGTGTACTATGGGAAACGAAGAGAAATATCAGTTCATTAAAAATTACGTGATACTTTCTTCTTTTCTTTTTTGTATAGCTTATGGGACCTAACTACGGGGTCATCAGTCCCTAAACTTACAAACTATTTATGAACTAGCTAAAACTAAGGACGGCGCAAATATCCATGTCCGAGGGGGGATACGAACCCCCTCCGTAGTGGCCGTGCAGACCGTGACTGGCGCGCCGCAGTCCCCTCGGCCACCGCGGCCGGCCATTACGTGATACACTGTGTAATATTATGATACAGCACCAGACTCGATGTGATATGATGTCACACGTATCATCACAAACAAACTGCAATGACACAATATGGCATGAAACACAACATGACATTGTACGTGTCATATGTTAATGAGATACTACAAGGGAGATTTTTCACCTGCTATAATAGGGCGTGATGTCCTAAGAGTTGGAGGGGGGGGGACGGGCGTTCGTGTCAGAAATGACTGGGTGTTCACTACATTTACTACATTATGCAGTTTACCTTTCCAATTAACCAGCACCCGCATCTCAACTTACAATTCCCCATAACCAATATTTTAAGAACCTAATCCTTGAAATCGTCAATAAAATTCTTGGGGTTTCTGGCCGCATTGTCAATCTGCATAAAATTCCGACGTTTCGGTCACTGTTACAACTGGCCTTTGTCAAGGTGTGACAAATTGCTGAAGCCTTCGTTTACATGTAACCCTTGAAATGATGAAAATAATAAGGACATCAAACCCAATAAATATTAATTTTATTATAATAAATCATCGTATATCAATCATAATAATCATTATTATTGAGCTCTATTCATAATTAGTATAATAACAGGGATAGTGATTGAAAGATTTTATCTTATATTCTATTATTAACATTTCTTGGTGGCATAATAGTACTATTTATTTACATTACAACAATTGCATAAAATGAAATATTTAAAATTAAATCTAGCAATATCATTTGCATTATAAATTTTGTAATTATTTTATCAATTACATTTTATTATATTGATAAAATAATATTTACAGAAATCATTAAAAATACAGAAATCATAAATACAAAATAGTCTAAAATTTCCAAGAAATAATATTCACTAATAGAATTATTTTATAATCCAACACTTATTATTACAATAATAATTATTATTTATTTATTGCACGAGTAGCAGTAGTAAAAATTACTAATACTAATCAAGGACCTATTCGCAAGATAAAATGATTTGCAGACGCTGTTCTCCCTGTCTTCAGCTAAATACATGGTGACAGTTATTGTACTATAAGAAACTAAACGTTAATTAGTTGCAAACTAAGATGTGCACACACTTCATTCGACATGTGAATGTTACTACAGATGTTCTGAGTTCGCGTGTGACATGTTCGATTGCCAACCTTCCGTGACGATGATGTGGCGCAGACGAATAGCAAAATTCTGCATGATCGGCTGAAACGTCGGAACATCGATGCTGTTCATGACCTGAATGGCTGTTTCAGTTTTGTAATGGTTTTGGGGATTTTGCTTTACACCTTGTCTATAATATAGCTCCACAAAAAGACATCGCGTATGTTCAGATGCGGGGTCCATACCAGGAGCCTCTGCGCTCCCAGAGCCAGGATGAGGTCCCCAAAATGGTCCTCTAAGGCATCAATCTACTGATTTGATGGGGCCGTGCTCTGTCTTGCATGAACCACATCTTGTAGAAATCGGAGTCACTCTGGATAATGGAGATGAAATCATCTTCCACTACCTTCATGTACCGTTGAGTAGTCAGTTGCCATCAAGGAGTATCGCGCCGATTATTTAGTGTCTGGACGTTGTACACTACACGATCACCCATTCAGGGAGAAAAACTTCTCTATCACGAAATGCGGATTCTTCGTACTCAAAATGCGTCAATTTTTTTTAGTGAGCAGCCCATCAATGGAAGTGGGCTTCGTCGTTAAGAAGCATATTCACATCAGTGTCCAGTTCTTCAGTGCTGCAGATAATAATGTTGGCGAAACAACAGCTGTTCAATGACCCTGGGACTTACTGGCTGACTGATTTGAAATGTGTATGGGAAGAGATGCATGTCTTTAACAACAATGTGATTATCACTTGTTGTCCAGCTCGTCTGATCGATTTCCTGGGGCTGGTATGAAAAGACAGCACGTGCCTTCTCGATGTTTTCTGACGACATTGCCAACACTGTTATCAGCATCAATACCCGTTCTCTAAATCTAGCGAATGAAATTCTTCATTGTTAGCACAGGACTGATCGTATTCAGATTTAACTCGGTTAAGAATGTTTGTAGAGCTATCGGAGCAAACCACTGTCATCGGTCCTTAGACTTACAAATTACTAAAACTGACCTATTCCAAGGAGACACACACACACACACACACACACACACACACACACACACACACACACATGGCCGAGGAAGGATTCGAACCTCTGGCGGGAGCGGACCCGCAGTTCCTCCTTCGAGCCGCAGTTGGATTGTTATTGCTCGCATAGTAGGTCTTCACAACCGCTATACTTTAAGGCAATCTGCATTGTGCATTTTAAAGTGCAAATGGCCGACAACAAAAAAGGTGCTTGTGCATGCCCATACTAATTCCCACAATGGCTCCACAGTTTGAACGGCCTAACGCAAACCGTTCAGAAGTTATAACCATTTTATTTCACATAGTTCAATAGCTGTCACCCTGCAATTGTGACAATGGAAAATATACACGTCAGTGATCCTGGAAATTGCGACATATTCGGAAAAGCCGCCAAACATATGTGGCAACTAACAATAAAGAATCGTTGCTGGTTCCAGACTTTATTATAAACGCTAAGCTGAGATTTAATAATAATAATAGCATGTAGCCGGACGCGAACTCTCATCCGATATATCCACAATGTGACGTCTTTTTTTCTTTTCTATTTTCTTCTTTTTCTTCTTTTCTTTAACCTTGCTCTGCAAGGACAGGTTTCGAACCCGGTCCTACGTAACCAAAGGCTCAAAGGACTGAGCCTGTTTTGCATTGACCTATACATAACTGATGGACAGTTTACGCATGATTCATTTAATCTGCAAGCAATAGTGCAGACTGGTAAACCTATTAAACATACAAATAATTACAAACACAATTGGCAGATTAAACTAACCATGCCTGAAGGCCTAATTTACCATTTGTATTGTTAAGGTATGAAAAACTCCTAATGCCCTAATGGCCTAATTACCAAATAATTTCAACACCTGAAGGGTTAGTTAGTAAAATTAAAAACAAAAGCGTTTGTTTAGCAGATTTCACATGAAACATCGCCTGATGAACCACTAACAAAAATTAGTGTAAAACAAATACAACACTCGAAGAGCAAGTTTAACAACAAGTTAATAATAAATAAAAAATAATTTAAATTAATAAATAAATGAGGGGCTAATATTTAACCAAACCCACATGTCTGACGGGCTAGCTTAGAAATGTTTCAATTTAAAACAAATTCAACGTCTTAAGGGCGAATTTAAGAACAAAGTTAACAGTAATTCAAAATTCAAATGTCTTTATGGCTAACATTTAACCGTGTCATGGACTAACACAAACATTCTTAACGATTTAAGAAACAAATGCAATGCTTGAGGGTGATTTAAAAAAGTACAATTTAAAGTAAATCTAAAGCCTGAAGGGTTGGTGTTTAATAGATAATACTCAAAACAAGAATCTTTGGCTAAATCTTTCAAAATGCAACCAAAATATAAAACAAGTAATCTTAAAAACAATTTACACTTTCAAATGGCTTGTAACAGGCCACAGAATTTTGGAAAGTTTTTCTCGCAGATATGTCATTACTTCGCGCAATTTTCCAGGGATTTGAGATTACACCACTGACAGTAACAACAGCTGGCTCGCTAACCATGAGTTTACAAGCAGGTGTACACCGCAAGAGAACGTAGCGTAAAGCCCTTTCTACACGGAAAGTGACAGCTTACAAGATTACCTTTTGTATCCCATCCTCGTCGCCACTTTTGCATCCCATCCTCGTCGCCACTTTTGCGTCCCAACTTCGTCGCCGCTTTTGTGTCCCAACTTCGTCGCCGCTTTTTGTGTCTCGTTTCCATCGTAGGTGTCGGTGGCCGAGTGGAATGAGACCGACACAGGAATAAACACGCTGGTGCAGGTACGGAGGGGAGCAGCCAGAAACTATAAACACTAGAGTAAATTAGAACGAGATATATATTGCACAGAATTTATACAATACTTAACTTTTACATAGTACTGCAGAATGTTGATACATAGTTGAGCTGGAGTCCTGCCTAGTGCCTAACTGATAGCAAAGTCTTCACTGGTGCCTATCTGATTACGAAGGTCCTAACTGGATGCTATCTCAGTCCCAAGTGAACGATGTCTTTCCGTGGTGGCCACGAGCGGGGTTGCAGCAGAGGGCGCTCGGGGATGTCGTCGTAAGAACGCCGCGCCGTGCGTGCATGGCGGCGCGCGGCGAAAGCAGGTGGCGCGCATTTTGTACTTGTGCGACACCACACCCCTCCCCCCCAAACCGCCGCGCCGTCGTGGCGTAGGGCTGAGGGCCGCGGTGACGGCACTGGGAGGAGGGCCTGGGCGGGGGCGTTACTGGTGGGACGGGCGTCGTAGCTGAGGCTGGGATCGAGACACCGTTCGCGCCCCGGCATCCGCCTTGCGATTCCCCGGAAAACCCGCTAAAACGAGGGGAAGGGCGCACGCTTCCGCCCAGATTGAGCAGGTCATCTTCTGAGGTGTAGTGATTGGAACAATCGAATGAAAACAATCGATTCATTCGGTTGTTGGGAAAAAATCGATCATTCGGTTGTACTTTCTCGTATCGGTTGAATTATTCATTCATTCTTCTGAGTGAAACCAGTCGGTGAGACCAACCGAATGAAAAAACCGATTCAGTCGGTTGGACTATTCATTCGTTCTTTTGAGTGAAACCACTCGGTGGGATCAACCGAATGAAAAAATCGACGCAGTCGGTTGGACTACTCATTCCTTCTTTTGAGTGAAACCAGTCGGTCGGAGCAACCGAATAAAATCGACACAGTCGGTTGGACCACTCATTCCTTTTCTTTTGAGTTAAATCAGTCGATGGGACCAACCGAATGAAGAAATTGACACAGTATGTTGGCCTCTTCATTAGTTCTTTTGAGTGATACCAGTCAGTGGGAGCAACCGAATGAAACAGTCAGTCGGTCGTAGTTTTACTATGTTGGATTAATATATATATATATATATATATATATATATATATATATATATATATATATATATATATATATATATATTTTTTTTTTTTTTTTTTTTTTTTTTCGAATGAAAGTAGTCTGTGGGAACAACTGAATGAAAACGTGCGATACTTTTGCAGTTTTGTACATTGACTGAAATTACTCATTCTTTCTTTTCAAGAAATTATGTACTGAATGAAGTAACTTTTCGTTTTATAATATACAGTAACAGTGATTCATATTTTGTTGTAGATTAAATTGTTTGAGGTGCCATCAACGAGTAACTAATTAGATGTCATATCGCTGGAGCCGGCGTGCGATCACTTTAATTTCCCACCCCAGACTTCAAAAACGCCGATCATCTGGGCCCGATCAGATTACTTTCGCAGACACCGACCACTGGGTACCGCGGGGAGCGGGAACACGAGAGGGGGTGCTGCCTCGCTTGCGTTTTCACTGCTGACATTGCCAGCAGGCGCGCTCCGAACTCCACACAACAGTGTCCGGCGGGCGGTGCGTGCCATCGCCGATTGTTGTCGCTTTCTTACTGTCTCAATAAAGAAGCGTGGAAACTACAGGGTGTTCCAAAATGATCACTACAAGTTTAATCTCGCATACCGTATCTCCGAAGTGGGAACAGGTAGAAACGTGCGGTTTGCGGCTTCTTGTCCATACATATTTAAGGTTCTAGCAGGACAGAGTTAAGTATGTTAACTTTGTGCATACTTGCTAGATCCAAATTCTAAGATCACTAAAAGATTAGGTATTGTAAAAAAAGCCTCCATTAAAGTATTTTGTATAAAAATATTTCCTATAAAAGTATTTTTATTAATTCCATCTAATTTGGAGGAGTACGAGAAGTCATAAACATTTATCAGTGCTGTAAATTTTCTCCAGCGTGTCTCTATTCGTCGACGGTATATGAAAACATTCATCTCAAGTTTCATAATTATTCACACTTCTCACGCCGCGGTGGAGTAGCCGAGCGGTCTAAGGCACTTCGCTGCGGAGGGCGCGGTTGCTCGCCGTCGGAGGTTCGACTCCTCCCTGGAGCATGTGTGTGTGTGTGTGTGTGTGTGTGTGTTTTGTGTTAAACTAAGGTAAACTAACCTAAGGACAAGTAGTTTGTAAGCTACGGACTGTTGACCACGCAGTTTGGACCGATAGATTTACAAACATTTGAACATTTGAACTCTTGTCACAGATATTTCTGTGGTTATCTGTGAAACGGTGTGGAGGTTTATTCCATCCCTCCGCCATGTACCATACAAAATCTTAGATGAACAGTGAACTGCCACTTGTTTTGAAAGTCAAGTGTTCAACATTTCATCAAGATCGGAATATAACTCTATATTGGCGTCAAAGTCTGGAATACCTTCGGTCATGCACCGAACTAAAGTAGATGTAGGCGGTGACGATTGTCTTTCTTTGAAGGTGAAGAGTGAAATATATCATTAAAATTCGAATACAAACGTAATTTATCGAAGTTAGTAGGTAAAGTACCCTCCGCCATGCACCTACGAAATTTATTGTACACATTTACCTTCGTCTTGTTTTAAAGGTCAAGTGTGCAAAATTTCATCAAGATTGGAACAAAACTGTAGATTTGCATGTGATAAAAACACATACACGGACACACTGCTATATTTGTAAGATTTGTCTCTAAGAAAGTTTCATGCTGAATCACGGTTCATTTATACCCGAAAAGACTGAAGGAGTAAGCAAATAAAGTCACACAAAGTCGGTGAATTAATAAAAACATCCATATAATTGCAGAAACCGACAGACTTTTCCAGCCGGTTGTATCGCATCAAGTGAAACCACTCAATGCCGAAAACATTCATGTAAAGGACAGACTTGTTTCATTCGGTGGTCGCGCATCGACTGAAACCCTCAAACCCACTGAATGAGTGAAAACATTCATATAGCGGCTGCAACCGATAGCGACTGGTTTCATTCGATTGTTTCGCATCGACTTAAACCATTCAAACCCCGCCAGCGAGTGAAAACATTCATACGGCCACAGAGACTATTTTCATTCGGTTGTTTTATTCGACTGAAAAAACCGACTGAACGAAAAAACAACCTATTGACCAATCGGTTGTTAAAAACAGTCGGTTGTCCTATCACTACTGAGGTGCGTGGCCCAAGCTGGGGCGGCCCGCACGGTCCCGGAGTCCCTCTCGGTGACGCTGTCAGCTGAGGCGGCGACGACTGCGTCGACGTCCATAGGGATCTCGTAGTCCGGGGACGAACGATGTGGCTGTGCTCCCTGGCGGTGAACTGGGTCTGGAATCAAGAAACCCGAGACAGGATCGCGCGGCCTGTGCAGGCGCAATTGGTTTCCGTGGCGCCGCAGCTCCGACCCTGTGGAAGAACGTACAACATACATATTGCGACCGAGCACACGCCGAATGATGCCCGGTAACCACGTCTTCTTGTTGCCAGCAAACACCCTGTACAGCACCGGCGTGGAAACCTGAAAACGCGAAGCGCCATACGAACCGACTCGGTGCGTGGGAGGCTGCAGCAGGTGAAGGAGAGTGCGGTGACGGCGGCCGTGTAGCAGCTCGGCAGGAGATGGGCCGTCACGTGGCATGCACCGATACGTAGACAGGAAAATTTGAAGAGCTTGCTGCCTGGAGTGCTGACCTTTCATCTTGTCCATGTGAGACTTGAATGTTCGAACGAAACGTTCTGCTTCACCAGTGGACTGAGGGTGAAAAGGTGCGGTGGTGATATGCTGAATGCCATTCACACGACAAAACTGTTGAAATTCCGCACTAACAAACTGAGGTCCATTGTCACTGACAATTGTTTCAGGCAAATCTTCGATGCAAAACACTGATGTTAAGGCACTGATTGTACTAGACGCCGTCGTGGAGTTCATGGCAATCACAAAAGGAAACTTGCTGAAAGCGTCTACAACAATTAACCATCGCGTATTCCAGAGAGGTCCGGCAAAGTCAATGTGTAAACGTTGCCATGGTCCCTTGGGGCGAGGCCAGTCTGAAAAACGTTGCGGAGGAGCCGCCTGATGCTCCGCACAAACAGTACACTGTGACTTCATGCTCTCGATCTGGGCGTCCATATCAACCCAGGTACAATGACGTCTGGCCAATTGCTTTGTCCTAACAATACCCCAATGTCCTTGATGCAGGAGGCGTAACACTTCACGTTGCAGGGAACGAGGAACTATCACTCTCGTTTGGTCGTTGTCGGTATGAAACAACAGAACACCCTGACTTAAGGATAACGCATGATGTTGTGCAATATAACGTCGAACCAGAGGCCGTTGAATGTCTTTGGCTCTGCCAGGCCACCCAGAGCGAACAAAACGTGCTACCACACTTAGGTCTGCATCCGCAGCTGTTTCCTGTGCAACCCGACGAGAGTTCAAAGGGAATCAAACATGAATCACTGTGTAGTGCAGACTTTAGTTTGTCAAAGGCAATTTGGCAATGTTTAAACCATACAAAAGGAACATTCTTCCTACGTAAGCGATGCAGTGGAGCTGCAATCTGAGAGGCATTGGGAATAAACCTGAAATAATAATTAAGCTTTCCCATTACTGCTTGCAATTCCTGCACATTCTTAGGAGGAGGCAAGTCTTTGATTGCTCTAAGATGTGACTGTAAGGAATGGATTCCTTGGGCATTAATAACATGGCCTAGGTACTCTATTTCAGTTTGAAAAAACGAACACTTTGCTTTATTGCAACGTAGACCTGCTGCAGTCAAAACCTTGAAAAGGCACTCCAGGTTTGCTAAATGTTCTTCAACTGTACGTCCGGATACCACAATATCATCTAAATAGTTCGAACAACACGGTACAGAAACTGTCAGCTGTTCCAAAAAACGCTGAAAAATGGCGGGGGCGGAAGAACTGCCAAAGGGTAGGCGTTGAAATTGAAAAAGGCCCATGTGATTATTAATGACGAAAAATGTTTTTGACTCGTCATCAAGCGGCATTTGTAAGTATGCCTCTGCTAAATCAATCTTAGAAAAGTAGCGAGACTGTCCTAATTTGTCCATCAGTTCGTCAGGTCTGGGCAGGGGATAAGTGTCTACAATTGTTTGACTATTCACAGTTGATTTGAAGTCCGCACAGAGACGAAGTTTTCCTGACGGCTTGGGTATAATTACTAAAGGCGAGGCCCACTGACTCGCAGAAACAGGAGAAATCACCCCACTATCTTGCCAACGTGTAAGTTCTTCGGCAACTGTATCACGCAAGACGATAGGCACTGGTCTAGCTTTACGAAATTTTGGAACTGCAGATTCTTTTAAAGTTACATGTGCCACGAAGTCTTTTGCACAACCTAGTTCCGGCGAAACCAAGTCACTATATTTGTCACACAATGCATTGATTTTATCCTGAGACACTATTGACGAAATGTGAAGCACATCTCTTTGAATTGATAAACCAAACAAGTCAAAAGCATCTAGTCCAAAAATGTTCTGTGTCGATTTGGCCTGAAGAACTACAAAAGCAACTGTTTGTTACCCCTTGAAAAGAGGCGGGCAGGCTACACGTTCCTAGCACGGGAATATTTTCACCTGTATAAGCTGTTAACACTTGCTGTGACGGCGACAATTTTGGCGAACCCAGAAGCTCATAAGTATCTTTATTTATTAATGTGACAGCGGAACCAGTATCAAGCTGAAATTGCACCGTCTTATTTTCTATGAAGAGAGTCACAAACAGTTTTTGCTTGCGGCGCTCGACAGGTGCGCGAATGTGGGCAACGTCTGCTACGGTTTGTTTACTGCGCTTGCGCGGGCCGCGTAGTGAAGTAAGCGGCGCAGACTCGGCACGCAGCGGATTAACAACACTGTCACTAGATGGCGCTACCGCCGGATCGGCGTCCGCGCAAGCATGCGAAGCTACTCCAGATGTACTAACTACTGCACTACACTTTTGAGTAGCTACTTGATGTCTACTGTCACTAGCTACACAGTACTGGGCACTTTTACAATAAGAAGTTGCAGAAGGCACTATTTTCACTACAGGAATGCACTGTTCATAGTCATTTTGCTTGTCCCGAACCCTTTTCCGTTGCACTGTTTTACGCGCTCGTCGGCGCTTGCTACGTGGTGCACTGTATAGTTTTGCCATAGGCGCAAAACTACTTTCTTGCAATTGAGATCCAAGGAAAGCACTGTTCAATTCCACAGCCCGTGTAACATTTACAGAATGAACTGTTCTCGCACTCCGCGAAGCACTGTTTCTAAAGGTACCGTTCTTTGAGTTTTTAAGTTGCATACACACAGACTGTACATATCCTGATTTGCCACATTGATAACAGGTTGCGTTGCGACTAGGGCAATGAGCACGCTTGTGGCGAGACACTCACTGGGGGCAAGATTTACGTACATTTTTCTGAAATGAGCGTTGGCGCCCGTTATTCAAATCACTGTTTCTAACACGACAGGGCGACCTTTGTGTCGCACTTTTACACTGGCTACTGTTCACTGTCTGTTCAGCACGGCCTGTACTATTGTAAGAATCACTAGTGCTACACTGAGAACTACGGCTAGGAAAGCGACCGCCGCGGCGCACCGAATCAACACTGCGGCTTTGCATTTCTACATCTGCTAAGTCAAAAGTATCATGCGCATCTATAAGCTGCAGTACACTGTCTAATGAAGGGTCTGACTGTTTTAGAATTGCTGCTCTAATTCTGGGGTCCTGAATATTCTGCGAAATCGCATCCCTCAACATCACGTCACTATACGAAAGTCCACAAGAGCAAGTAAATTTACATTTGCGGGTTAAGCCCTTCAATTCCGTAATCCACTCTTGGTGCGACTGCTGCTGCTGCTGCTGAAAAATCGGTACCGTGCCGCAGCTACGAGAACTTTTCTCTCATAATGAGCATGTAGTGCCTCTACTATTTGTTCAAAGTCTACATCACGAGGAGATGCGTTGGGGAATAGTTTCTGCAGTAATACGAAGGTTTTGGGGCCCACCACGGACAATAAAAGATGCTTAACAGTCTGACCTGTAAGTTGATGAGCCGCGACGAGTTCTTGAAACTGTGCGAAATAGTCACTCCATTCTTCCTCACGTTCGTTGTACTGTCGAAACGTAGGAAGCGTTGCGGCGGCAGGTGTGGGCTGCTGATGCGACGGCTGTTGTTCAGTTGTCAACTGCGCCACTGCCTGGAGAAGTTGTGTAATTTGCGCCGTCTGTAACTGAATAATTTCCATTAAGTTTGGGTTCGGGTTAGCGGCCATGCTGACCGATTAGGCGCCGCGTATACAAGTAACTTATAACAAAACACAAATGCAATATGAAAGAGGACTCGCTGCAACAAAAAAGTCCACAAAACACGTAACAGAATATGTGCCCCCAAAAATCTTATAATAAGGGTGGGTGGGCGGGAGCAATTTTTGCGTGCTCCGACTGCTGCTGTTTGGCTGCTGCAAGCGGGCTGGTCCAAGGTTCTATCACTCCTCGTCGCCACTTTTGTAACCCATCCTCGTCGCCACTTTTGCATCCCATCCTCGTTGCCACTTTTGTGTCCCAACTTCGTCGCCGCTTTTGTGTCTCGTTTCCGTCGTAGGTGTCGGTGGCCGAGTGGAATGAGACCGACACAGGAATAAACACGCTGGTGCAGGTACGGAGGGGAGCAGCCAGAAACTATAAACACTAGAGTAAATTATAACGAGATATATATTGCACAGAATTTATACAATACTTAACTTTTACATAGTACTGCAGAATGTTGATACATAGTTGAGCTAGAGTTCTGCCTAGTGCCTAACTGATAGCAAAGTCTTCACTGGTGCCTATCTGATTACGAAGGTCCTAACTGGTTTCTATCTCAGTCCCAAGTGAACGATGTCTTTCCGTGGTGGCCACGAGCGGGGTTGCAGCAGAGGGCGCTCGTGGCTGTCGTCGTAAGAACGCCGCGCCGTGCGTGCATGGCGGCGCGCGGCGAAAGTAGGTGGCGCGCACTTTGTACTTGTGCGACACCACATTACCCATGATGCACCGGTCACTCCGTCCGCGTACAGAGTAGACGCGTCCACTTGTAAAGATGCCCGCCTACGATCGCTAGTAGAAGGAATAGGATGGATACTATTCTCACGCGTATGGAAATGCTTCGCGCATGCGCAGACGACCGAATAGGGAACCCAGCTAACAAACGAAGCCAAGTCGGGAATTTGTTTGAGAATGTGTACTTGTCTCTCCTGCTCAGAGGAACGTTGTTTTTCGACTCAGTCGTATTTTAGGAGGTGATACTATAGAGGAATTGCATTAAAAATTTAATATAACCTGTGTACAATTTTTATTGAATGCAGAGATATAGCAGTTAATATGAAATCCAAACAAACGTAGATCAAATGTAAATCTAGAATTTTTCACAAATTTATCCGTCGGTTCTTGGTGGTACAACATTACACTTACTTAAAAGTAGTATTTCGTGTATGTTCTACACGTTCATTTCTACTTAATTACCCGGTTTTCGGCTTACTAAGACATATTTAGACTTTAAACTACGTCGTAAACCGGCTATTTAAATAAAAGTCAATGTGATTACTGACCACGAACCGACGAAAGAACCTGTCAAAATATCCAAATCAGTTTATTGTACATACCAAGAGCTGTATCTCTGTACCCAATAAAAATTTTAACTGCAAATCGTCTTTATTACCATCTTCTATAGTATTTGTTCTTTTTCCTGATACATGCTTTAGTAAACAGATAAAATATTTGGTTTTGGTGAGCATTATTTGAAGCTGAATCAAACTGAAAGGTCTATGTATAGACACCTGAGCTTGTTTATCATACACATAGGCGCCTCAAACCGCAGGGGCTGGAAGTATGTAATCGCATTTTATAATGAGGACGTTAACACATGTGAGCGACGTAGTTACATATGAACTGTATAAAATCAATTAAATACAGTTTCACAGTGGCAGTCTAAAACACAAGTAAATGTTTTAATCATCACAACATATCATACAGTTTCGAAAAGTGATGTTAACGAGGCGATTCATCTATATCTATAAATGTGAATGTCTGTTCGGTTTATCACGTCTGAACCACAAGACATAAAGAGCTAAAAATTTGTAGTTACTAATGTCTACCCGGGGAAGGTTTTAAGCACGGTTTTATGGCGATCGGATAGCTATTTATGTATATGTGTTAATGTGAATGTCTGTTCGGTGGACGCTTATCACGTCCGAACGACAAGACCCAGATACTTAAATATTTGTACAGTTACTAATCTATACCTGAGGAAGGTTTTCAGCCGGCCGCGGTGGCCCAGGGGACTGAGGCGCTCCAGTCACAGTCTACACGGCCACTACGGTCGGGGTTTCGAATCCCCCCTCGGGCATGGATATTTGTGCCGTTCTTAGGATAAGCTAGTTGATAAGTAATCTGTAAGTTTAGGGACTGATGACCCCCCAGTTTAAGTCCCATAAGCTATACAAACATTTGAACATTTGAAGGTTTTACGCACGGTTTTATAGCGATGTGATAGATATTTAGTAATTTGAAGAATATAATGCGAAATGCGGAACAATAATTACTCTTTGAAAATTATATTTACTCTATGAAAATGGTGTTATTGGTCGCATTGTTGCTTGAGGGTTGATAATGATAAAAGGGTGGAGTATATTGGGATGAAAAGTTATCGGTGTATATAAGATTCTACGTGTGTGTGTGTGTGTGTGTGTGTGTGTTTCGCTCTGAAGCGAAATCTACAGAACGAAAACGAATAGTCTGTGTGTAATTGTTGTTCGAAGTCTCCCGTTGTACACTATAGCAGTTCCATGCCGATAACTATAAGGGGGTGGAAGATATGGTGATTGAAAGTCGTAAAATTATAAAAAAATTCGGGCTGAAGGCCAGCGATGACGTTTGCGTCTCTATAGCAAGGAGGTTACATACAGCGAAACGTGATGATACAGGCCATATCTTTGGTCTATGCGTGCTACAATGTCTTCAGCTCTTTCTGTGTAAGGATAAGCATACGATTAAGGAAATATAAGAATATCAGCCGGAAAAGATGTTTTTATACTCGCATTCCTTTAATCCCTTCAGATATGCCGTCTCAGTTCAAAAGACTTCAGTTTCCAGTTCGTCTAACTTTTGCCATGACAATTAACAAAGCTCAAGGACAATCATTAAACGTCGCAGGAATCCATTTACAGCCCTCATGTTTTTCACATGGTCAATTATACGTCGCTTGCTCAAGGGTGGGCAACCCAAAAAGTCTCTACATTTACACTGCAAACAATACTACAAATAACGTAGTTTACCAGGATGCCCTAAAATGAATTTGAACATTACTCTCACCATACGTGTTGAGATATTGCAACACAGGCTATAAGGAATAATGTATGTATGATTTATTGTGAATCATTACGCACTTCAGATAATTTTATTTTTTTATTTGAATGTTGATTAAAAATGTTTGTTTCTAAAAAAGTATTGTATTTCATTTCATCCTTCAAAACCAGTCTCATAGCACACTACTGAAAGATAGCTTATCTATCATAATCAACCAACACGTGAGAGGAGTCGCGGGTTTAAGCTAGTTTGCTGTAAGTTGGCCGGCCGCGGTGGCCGAGGGGACTGAGGCGCTCCAGTCACGGTCTGCACGGCCACTACGGTCGGGGGTTCGAATCCCCCCTCGAGCATGGGTATTTGTGCCGTCCTTAGTCTTAGCTAGTTCATAAGTAGTTTGTCAGCTTAGGGACTGATGACCCCGTAGTTAAGTCCCATAAGTTCTACAAACATTTGAACATTTGAGCTACAAGTTGACAACGAACGAAGTAGTTGCGTAAAGCAGATGACTCAACAAATGCGTGCCGTTTGAACGCTGCTTTGTAGTTCGACGGTCTATCGCAAGGGGCGCTGCAGCTGACGACGACTTCCTTGTGCATGCTGCACGTCTCGTGTAGAAAGGGCTTAAGATACTAATTCCGCTGTGGTTTCAGAAGAACGAGATGGTAGTTCGCAACTTCATTCGTGCGTTTCACACAGACGCCCCAGTAACCACACCCGCCACAACAGATCACGGCAGCTCGGCCAGTCAGTCCATTCCTCAGTATGGCTGCATCTGGCGCTGACTCCTCCCAGGCGTAGGCTCGCCGGCCACTCGCTGTTTACTGCGCTCGCGCAGCGGAACGTCGCCCCGCCTCAAGCACAAAGCCAGCTAACCACGCCCCTTCAGAGACTACTTCGCTCCGCTGGCTAGATTCTCTGCCAAAGCTATCGAATCCTTCAAAAACTAGTCGATCAGTGAAGGGGCTAAAACCATACAGCCTTTCCTACATTTGGGAACTGGCAACAATATTAATATTAATGTTACGATCTTCTGGCGGCTTTTGCAGTTGATGAATCATTAATTGACAGTAAAAGTTGTATGAGTGCAGTGGCGGCTCGTACAAAATTTGACCAGTGTGCTACAGTATTACAAAAATAAACAGGAAACAAAATATACTAAAATAAAAAGTCAACCTTTGTTTGATTGCCTTTAATTAAATATCAATTAATACTGTATTGACAGTACGATCTTCAGGCGAATCTATAACAGCGCTGCAAACTGCATGTATTCACTGCAGGTAGTAAATATAACGTTTAAAAATATTAATTTTATTTACAGAAATTAAAAATTTAGACTCAGAGGTATTTGAATACGAGCCTTACACAGTCAGGTTTGAGAGACAACACGCAAGACGCCTGAGCCAGCGCGCTATTTGACTCTGTATGCAGCAATATTCGTCATATAGTATTCTCTGGCAGCCATTACACGCAGCGCGAAGAGAAATTGAGAAATATTGATCTGGTGCTGCGGTCGGTCTCAGCACACATGAGTCGCCAGGCCTGACGTCACGTCTGCGCATGCGCACTAACGAACAGACGAATGCGCCGCCTCTCTGCGCACGTACCAGCGCGACTGAATCCCTGAATGTTTAACAGTCAAGATACTTAAGTCATCAGATAACTTTATCAAAATTTAACTGAACACGTACATTGTTCATTAACACAGTAATTTGTTTTAATTATGACCCTGATATTGATGTATATACTACTAGATGCGAAACAGCGCATTAAACTAATTATGTGCGCAACGGATCTTTTAACAAAACAACTATGACATGTAACTTGCATGAAACACACACACTGACTGTACTCAAAAAATTTGACTGCGAGAAAGATATTAAAAACACAAACCAATTTCGTAATGTTCGACTACGAGAATTTTATGCAGATCAGTACCTGATTATCAAAATTCACTATCATACTCAATTAACTGCAGTGTTGCATAACAATCATTTACTACGATACCCATAAAGAAATCTGTTCAACAACATTACCAAAATCAATACTGCACTTTAAATCCACAAATAACTAACTATCAAATAAAGGAGCCGGCCGCGGTGGCCGAGGTGACTGAGGCGCTCCAGTCACGGTCAGCACGGCCACTACGGTCGGGGGTTCGAATCCCCCCTTGGGCATGGATATTTGTGCCGTCCTAGTTCGTAAGTAGTTCATAAGTAGTTTGTAAGTTTAGGGACTGATGATCCCGTAGTTAAGTCCCATAAGCTTAACAAACATTTGAACATTTGAAATAAAGGAAGTAGGTTAATTTTCTTACTACGTAAATGAAACAGGAAAGAAAGGTCAACTTTGTTATTTATTATTAATAGTCACCATTACATTACCTAAATGATACAACCTTTTTATAATTACATGAAATGCTGTTACCTTCATTCCAGAGGTGGCACAACGTTTTTCACAATTATAAGAAATACAATATATTCTAAATACAATCAACTTGCTGGCACAGCAGCCTCTGCTCTACATCGGAGTCATAAACACAACTCAACTGCTCTCTAAGCGATCTGAACCACAAGTCCCACTCTCTCTCTCTCTGCGCGAGCTACAATGCTGTGCGATACATAATCATTGCCAAAGATGAAACTTCACAGATTTATGTACACTTATCGATACACACAGTAGAAGCAATGTTATACATTTTCTTGCAAGCAAGTTACTCGACACAAAACAGGAGGTACAATTCAGCAATGTACATTTTCTATGGACACGTTTCAATAGTTATAAGAAATGTTAGGATAAATGGCTTGCTTTTGATAAATCTTCACAGTGCCAATGTGCTGATGTTCACTTCAGGCTGGTTTTGCAGATGCGGAAGATGCGGTGCGGAAACTAGCAAAAATTTCATTATATAAACAGCGAACCTGGCAGTGTTTTGCAACGGGTATTTGAATGTTTTCTAGTAATCGTCTTAAATGGTCAATTACGTAACTTTTCATCGTGAATTTGAGGATTTTATAAAATAAAAGAAAGAAACTAAATAACGGAAATGACCCGGGTTCGATTCCTGGTCCGGCACAAATTTTCATGTGTTACAGAGCGACTGCCCATGTCTAGAAGAGCAACAGAAGTGGGAAATTAAGCAATTTGCGAAAGTTTGCAATCGCTTCGTGCGTTTATTTCTCTGTGAAGATCATTTTCGAATGTTGGAATGTTTGTAATCGTATGGGACCAAACTACGTTGGCATCAGTCCCTAGTCTTACAAACTATTTAAACTGAGTTAAACTAACCTAAGAACAACACACACAGCCATGCCCGAGGAAGGATTCGAACCTCCGACGCGGGAGGCCGAGCAATCCGCAACATTTACATCTACATGGGATACTCTGCAAATCACATTTAAGAGCCTGGCAGAGGGTTCATCGAACCACCTTTATACTATTTTATTTCCCATTCCATTCTCAAATAGCGCGCGGGAAGAAAGGACACCTTAATCTCTGCGTTTTAGCTCTGATTTCTCGTATTTTATTCTGATGATCATTTCCACCTATGTAAGTGGGAGTCAACATTATATTTTCGCATTCGGAGGAGAATGTTGGCGATTGGAGTTTCGTAAGCAACCCACTCCGCAGCGATAAGCGTCGTTGTTGTAATGATTCCCATCCCAGATCCTGTTTCATTTCCGTAACGCTGTCTCCCCTTATCGTGACAGTACAAAACGTGCTTCCCTTCTTTGGACTCTTTCAAGGTCCTCCGTCAAACCTACCTGATAAGGATCCCACACTGGGCAGCAATACTCCAAAAAAGGACGGACAAGCGTAGTGTATGCAGTCTCTTTAGTAGTTCTGTTGCATCTTTTAAGGGTTCTACCAATGAAATGCAAACTCTGGTTCGCCTTTCCCACGATATTATCTAGGTGTTCTTTCCAGTTAAAATCTGAATTAATAGTAATTCCTAGGTATTTTGTGGAGTTTACGGCTTTCACTTTTGATTGATTTCTCTTGTAAACAAAGTTTAACGGATACTCATGTGGACGACTTCACATTTCTCTTTATTTAGAGTCAATTGCCAATTTTTACACCATAGTGATATCTTTCTTATTCAGATCGTGGAGCTCCAGACAGCTCCAAGCAGCTAGGCTACTCGCACGCAGCTCAGATCATTTTGATGTTCATCAGTCCCTAAACTTACAAACTACTTATGAACTACTTACGAACTAGGACGGCACAAATATCCATGCCCGAGGGGGATCCGAACCCCCGACCGTAGTGGCCGTGCTGACCGTGACTGGAGCGCCTCAGTCACCTCGGCCACCGCGGGCGGCTGATGTTTACATTTGCAGATGTTCACGGTATGACACGCCAACTATCTACATCTAAACTCTTTCTCTAATGTATTTGCTCAATGTGCAAATTTCATGTTGGATTCCAGTTTTGATATTTGCACCATCTTGTGGCTACACGCGCAGGTCATGTTCCTCCGTCACCGCAGCCGCGCAGGCCGTTCGAATGGGTGCCGCATCTCCCTGCTAGTAACGCACTGCGCGCCTTTTCCATCAGTGTCGTTCAAATAGTGAAACGATGGATGTTGAATGAGACTGATCAATAATTTAGTTTCGATAAGTTTGTGATTGTTCAATGTAATACTAATTTTATAGTACCGGTGTTTATTTTATTTTTATTTATTTATTTAACCACGCGATGGCGTACGCGACGCCCCTGGATTTCGGCACCCTGGGCGACCGTCCGTCTAAGTGTTCGGGCCAATTAGTGTATTTCCGTCAGAGTCCGAGAAGCATAGCAGCTGGTGCATTCACCAGCTCAACTCGCTGGCGAGTTGCTGGGGCTTTTACAACGAAGACTTATACAAAATATGTAGTTACAGCATATGTGGCAATGTGACTTAACGCAGAGTAAATATGCTTTAAAATACAGCGAAACACGTCCGAATTATAAAAAATTTTCTATTGCAAAAGACAATCTACATATAAACAAAGTTTGAACGGCGAATTGCAACTGAAACACAGGTAAATTGTGTGAACACTGAATCGATTCATTCCTTTTCTAACAGAAGTAAACTTATATACATGTGGCGTCTATTCCGAAAGAACAGACGTTCAGTGCAGTTGTTACTGTTTTCATATTTACAGAATATATGACTTCAGCTGCAATTGGGCAAAGCTGAAAAGGTGTACCCAGACGGGATTCGAACCCGTGTCTCTTGCTTTGCCGGCCGCGGTGGCCGAGGCGATTGAGGCGCTCCAGTCACGGTCTGCACGGCCACTACGGTCGGGGGTTGGAATCCCCCCTCGGGCATGGATATTTGTGCCGTCCTAGTTCGTAAGTAGTTCATAAGTAGTTTGTAAGTTTAGGGACTGATGACCCCGTAGTTAAGTCCCATAAGCTTAACAAACATTTGAATTTTTTTTCTCTTGCTTTCTAGGCAGTTACGCTGACCCCTACACCACTGGGGACACAGTGATCACCGCACCTGCAGGGATTAACTAAGAACGCTTCCCGTCAGACACAAACTTCCAGGTTTACCCTGCCCACAGTACTGTGAATATGAAAAGATACCAACTTGTTGAAATTAATGCTCGTCTGGTGGCATCATTATTATGTGCACCGTTACATTTTACGTATTATATAACCTTTTCCTGGGAAGTTTAGAAGCATGGCTCTTCAACACTTTACACTTCTACGAAAAGATTAAAATTATACACGAAGAGATATCAATTGGGGCTTGCACTCAAGAAAGTTATTCGAATCGGTTAATTCCTTATGCAAAATATGTAAGTTGCCCTTAATTTAATTCTCAACTAATGGCGTCAGTTCTTTGACTACGTTAGGATTTTATGTGCAGAAAATCTATTTTTCTATGTGGCTTTTGGCCGGCCGCGGTGGCCGAGGGGACTGAGGCGCTTCAGTCACGGTCTGCACGGTCACTACGGTCGGGTGTTCGAATCCCCCTCGGGCATGGATATTTGTGCCGTCCTAGATCGTAAGTAGTTCATAAGTAGTTTGTAAGTTTAGGGACTGATGACCCCGTAGTTAAGTCCCATAATATTTAAAAACATTTGAACATTTTTGTGGCTTTTGAAGAGATCACTTAACACCTTGAACTTGTAAGACCTTGTTGAAACATTGCACACAGTTACATAAATTGATAAACTAAACGAAACTTTATTAAAAATGTTTCGTTGTCTAACATAACGTATAGATAAATTTGGCACCTGCTGATAATGGACGTCCTGACAAATTTTGGACGGATTAGTTGTTGGTACATTGGTAGCTGATTATTGTTTTCATGTTTATAGTTTACATAGTTCGACTTTTGAAGATATCAGTGGTAAAATATAGGGAGCGAAGAGTTATATACAACTTATACAAAAAACAGATATCAATTATTAGAGTCGAAGGGCATGAAAGGGTCGCAGTGGTTAGGTAGGGAGTAAGTGTTGTAGCTTTTCCCCTATGTTGTTCAATCTGTACATTTAGCAAGCGGTGAAGGAATGCGAGGAGAAGTTCGGAGAGGGAATGAAACTCCAGGGAGAGGGAGTAAAAACCTTGCGCTTTGCTGATGGCACAGGAATTCTGTCAAGATGAACATTAACAAGAGTAATACGAGGGTAATGGATTGTCGTGTCAGAAAATCAGGCGATGCTGAAAGAATTAGATTAGATAATGAGTATTCTTACTTAGGTATCAAGAATACTTCTGATGGACGAAGTAAAGAAGATATAAATTGCAGAACGGCTAAGGGAAGAAAAGCGTTTCTAAAGAAGCGAAATTTGTTGATATCCTACATTAGTTTAAATGTTAGAAATTCGTTAAAAATGTTCAGTCTCTGTTGCAATAGAGACTGAACATTTTTAATTATTCAACACTGTTGCTGCACCAGCCGCCACCACCACCATCATGGAATGGAATGAAATGTTAGAAATTCGTTTCTGAAAGCATTTCTCTGGAGTATAGCATTGCATGGGAGTGAAACGTGGACGATAATGAGTTCAGACAAAACGATGGTAGAAGCTTTCGAAATGTGGTGCTACAGACGAATTACGACGATGGGTAGATCATTAACTAATGAGGAGATGCTCAACAGAATTGGGGAGGAAAGGAGTTTCTGGCATATCCTGACTGAGAAAAGGGATAGGTTGGTGGGATACATTCTGAGACATCAAGAAATAGTTAACTTAGCATTAGAAGGAAGTGTGTGGGGTACACATCTTAGAGGGAGACTGAGGGACGAATACAGTAAGCAGATTCAAAAGGATGTAGGTTGCTGTTCGTATTCTCAGATGAAGAGGCTTGCACAGGACATAGTAGCATGGAGAGCTGCATCAAACCAGTCTGCGGACTGAAGACAACAACAGTTTAATCCTGTATGATTTTAAGAAAGTATAGTAAAATAATCGTAGAGATTGCGTTCCTTTAATATGCGTGAAGAAATGTTGAAGGCCTAATTCTAAAATCTGTCAACTACGACAGCCACATACGAAGGTACCACGAAACTCTTTACCACATGTCCTGTGATGAAATGTGTTTTATAAGGCAAATATGTTGCATTTTATGTCAGTTATTGCTACATGGAAAGTTCCATATATAGTGTTGGCACTACACGTCCGGTACATGAAACATATCATGTAACATGTACCATGTCATTTTGTGATGGAAACTGTGGTGTGATGGAAACTATGGTGTGATGCGAAATATTACCGCACCGGCGTGGCGCAGCGATAGCGTCACCGACTGCAGTGCTGAAGGTCGTCGGTTCAATCCCGCCCACCGGCAAAATTTTATTTCTTTGTAATTAACAATTCCAGAATGTTATACAGGTTTCTTATGTTCACTTGTAAATTCTACTTGTTTCTTATGTTAACTGTTATTCTAATTTCTGGTACATTCTGTCTGTGTATAAATAGCAGAGCACTCTGCCCGAGAGGCGGTTAGTGCTGCGTGTATGGTAAGTTCGTAATAAACGTACTTTCAATATAAGTGCTCTGTTCAGTTGCCTTCGAAGTCAAGCCTGCTTCCATTTCAACGCGACAATATAGCATAATGATGTGATGTTACACGAAGCGTCATATTGTGCCGCATGGTATAACACAATGTATCCCGTCAAGTTTAATCATACCGTGCACGAAAATGTGTGCGTGCGAAATTGCTATTCTTCAGAGACCCATGTCTCCGTTTCTATTTGTCACAGAGGTAAGGGGAAGAGATTTGGATAGCTCTTGGCCAGCTGTTCCTTTGTATACCTGGAGGTTGAACTGGTATACCGTAGCTATCGTACAGTAGAAGGTTAAGATTTAAACAGTACGCACTTCCTGCAACCCAACCAAATTGAGGAAATCTCTTGGTTTTTGTACACTACGTGAGGTCAAGGGTGAGCTTTATATAACTTATAAAAGCACAATTTGTTCAAGAGCGTTTCTTGAGAAAACCAGAATAAAAAACGAATTTTGGGTTCAGAAATTTCTTTTTACTTCATGAAAATCGTCTAATTTTTACCGCATGTTCTTAGTTTACATTGTAAAACACTTTTTAAAAAAAATTTGACATCTTTATCCGTTGCCAAAATCGTCGGTTTTTGCACCGTCGAATGCAATTATCTAAATTACTTAGCGTGGAAAATGTGTCAAATTTTAACAATATATTCCATAGGAAGTTTTCGAAAGTCTTTACGTGTTATCGACATACAATCATGCTGAGTTGGGTACCAAAAGTGTCAATTAGCCTGAAAGACGGTGTTTCGGCTGCTGTGAAAGTTTCTATCTCGTTTTAAGAAATGTACAATTTGATTTTTACACCTCTTTGAGCTCGACATTCTAGTCGCAAATAAAATATATACATCCATGTTCTAATGGTTCTGAACCATATATACATCCATCTTCTAATAGTTAAGAACCATTAGAACATGGATGTATATATGGTTCAGAACCATTAGAACATGGGTGTATATATTTTATTTGTGACTAGAAATTTTATGTTTGGTGACGCCTCAACCTGGATGTACTCTTTTAGTATTCAAGAAATGTTGTGAATTTATGTAAATTACGACAGGTCTGAAGATAGCGTCGAGCACGCCGAAACCGGTAACATAATAAAAAATGCGATCTAGGCTGCAAAATCATTAATAAACAATTATAGATCGCCCCATCGAACAATGAGTTCCTTCTATAATTTAAAAAATTGTATCTCTTTCCTGTAACTCTTTGGAAAATAACACAATAAACTATGTTCACAGAATATATGACACCAACTGCGAATGGATATAGCTGAAAATGTGTTCAAAAATGTTCAAATGTTTGTAAATCTATCGGACTAAACTGCGTGGTCATGCCCCATGCCCCATGCCCCAGGGAGGACTCCAACCTCCACCGCGAGCAACCGCGCGCTCCGCAGCGAGAGCTTTACACCGCTCGGCTACTCCACCGCGGCTGAAAATGTGTACCCTACCTGGATTCGAACCCAGGTCTCCTGCTTTCTAAGCACTGGCGCTGTCCACTACACCACTGGGGACACAGTGATTACCGCACCTGCAAGCCCGCCTCCCGTCAGATACAAATTCGCAACTTCACCTTCCCCACTGTACTCAAACTCGTAGTTATGAATATAATTACCGTAAGAGTAAGGGCCAAAAACTTGTCCACACCTCCCCAATAACGAAAGGATCATTGCCCATCACCGGCAGGGTGAAGCTGGGAATTTGTATCTGAAGGGAGACGTGCTTAAATAGTCCTTGCAGCCTTGCAGGTGCGGTGATAATTGTGTCCCCAGTGGAGTAGTGGTCAGCGAAACTGCCTAGAAAGAAGACCCGCGTTCGAATTCCGGCTAGGTACACTTTTTCAGCTCTGCCCATTCGCAGTTGATATATATTCTGTGAATATCAAAGAATAACAACTGCAGGATCAGAAGCGACATCTGTTCTTTCGGAACGGACGCCACATATACAATAAACTTTGTTCATAGCTCTGAAGGCAGTGTAACGTTTCTTATGGTGACCTACCACAATAAATATTTCCGTCGCCTATTACTTCGTAACTTACAGAGGCAAACACATTTACTCAAACACCATGTATAAAGAAAGTATCAAATCTTTACAGATCTGTAGAAATTGTCTTAGATAACCAGCACATCCTGCTCTAGCAAGGACAAAAAGCTGAATAATGCCCCTGTCGGAGCACAAAAAAGGGAAATATGTTCCTCCTTAAAAGATTCTGACAGAAAAAGTATGGAACCAGTTGCCTGAGTCCTTATTTCGCATTACTCTCCAAATATTTTGACATTCAAACAAATTCGAGCTTTTTGTTCTGAAAGAGAGTAGCAGAAACTGACGTGGAACAGAAAGAGCACACAGTCATGGCAGTAGAGTAGATAAATTGATGGATATAATAACCGTAAGGGGAAAGGAGAGAAGAGACAGTGAAAGAGAGAGAGAGAGACAGAGAGACAATTGCAGGCATTACAGAACCTTTGGTGTTCTGAATCATCCAGATTGCTGATGTTGAACGAGACAAAATTTTTCCCCTTTCCTCTATCCCATACACTCACATGTTAAAGTTCTCGGTCTAGGGTTTACAAACCCAACCAATTCATCTTCAACGACATGTTTAGAGAGGAGGCAATGGTGACTGGAAGAACAGACTGTGAGGAAGGAGGAGCAGTGGCAATGTCGAAGAAAAAAAAAGAAGGGGCCACAGACAATGGTAAGGACAGTGAAAGCGACAAAGACAGTAGTAGTAAGAAAGATCGATAGATGGGAGAAACAGGGCCAATGGCAAGAGACGCTAGGAGGAGCAGATAAGTAGAGAGTGGTGGTGATAGAGAGATGTCGTTAATGAAAACTGAGAGACGCTAAACGTATTCGGCATATTCCTGATTAAAACTACGCTAATATGTTCGCATGCCAAATTTTTGTTGAGAGTGATGATTGAGGAATTTGGTTTCCCTTTGTAAAGAGGAACATACAATATGTGATCAAAAGTATACGGACACCCCAAAAACATACGTTTTTCATGTTAGGTGCTTTGAGCTGCCACCAGTAGTCATTACCAGTGACCTCAGTAGGTATTAGACAGTGTGAGAGAGCCGAATGGGGCGCTCCGTGGAACTCACGGACTACGGACATGGTCAAGTGATTGGGCGTCAATTGTGTCAGAAGTCTGTACGCGAGATTTCCACATTCCTAAACATCCGTAGGTCCATTGTTTCTCATGTGATACTGAAGTGGAAACGTGAAGGGACGCGTACAGCACGAAATCGTACAAGACGACCTCGTCTGTTCACTGACCTGACGGGGACCGCCGACAGTTGGTAGTACAGCGTAATAGGCAGAGATCGGTCTAGACCATCAAACAGGAATTCCAAACTGCATCAGGATCCACTACAAGTAGACAGTTGAAAAACTTGGATATCATGGTCGAGTGGCTGACCAAAGCCACAAACAGCCTGGTCAGTGGCAAACGCATGGTACAAGAAGCGCAAACACTGGACGTTTGAACTATGCAAAATTGTGTGGAGTAACGAATCACGATACCAATGTGACTATCCAATGGAAGGGTGTGGGTATGGCGAATAGCCGGTGAACGTCATCTGCCAGTGTGTGGTCGTGTTTTTCATGGAGGGGCTTGCATCCTTTGTTGTTTTGCGTGGCCCTATCGCAGCAAATTTCTACTTTGTTGAAACTTCCTGGCAGGTAGCTCAGTTGGTAGAGAGCTTGCCCGCGAAAGGCAGGGGTCCCTGGTACGAGTCCCGGTTCCCGCACACAATTTTAATCTGCCAGGAAGTGTCATATCAGCGCACACTCCACTGCAGAGTGAAAGTTTCATTCTGGAAACATCCCTTAGACTGTGGCTAAGCCATGTCTCCACCATATCCTTTCTTCCAGGAGTGCTAGTCTTGCAAGGTTCACAGGAGAGCTGCTGTGAAGTTTGAAAAGTAGGAGGCGAATTACTGGCGGAAGTTGTGAGGCGGCATCGTGAGTCGTGTCGGGATAGCTCAGTTGGTAGAGCGCTTGCCCGCGAAAGGTAGAGGTCCCAGGTTCGAGTCCCAGTTCCGGTACACAATTTTAATCTGCCAGGAAGTTTCATATCAGCGCACACTCCGCTGCAGAGTGAAAGTTTCATTCTTTCTACATTGTTGTTTTAAGCACCTTCTTCGTACTCATCGTCAGTGTTTACGAGTAATTCGGGGATGGCGATTTCATCATTCAACATGATCGAGCACCTGGACATATTGCACGACCTGAAGCGGAGTTGTTACACGACACTAACATCCCTGTCATGGACTGTCCTGCGCAGAGGGTTGACTTGAATCCTACAGAAACCTTTGGAATGCCGACTTCGTGACAGACCTTACCAACCTACATCAATGCCTCTCGGTCTGCCGTTCCTCTAGGAACCTTCCAGTACCTGTTTGAATGTAAAACTGCGTAGCGGAAGCTGTCATCAAGGCTAAGTGTGGGCCAACACTATACTGAATTCCAGCAATATCGACAGAGGTAACCACAAACTTGTAAGTTATTTTTAGCGAAGTGTTCGAGTACTTTTGATCACATAGTGCTCAGAAAGGAATATTGTCCCGCTGGTGAATTAATACGCCATTTCGTGCCGCATAAGCACATCATGTTGTGTCATGACACACTTTTTCATATGGTATTGTGCATCGTGTAGGTAAAGTAAAATGTCACATGGCATAATGTCATCCATCATAGTATTCCTCACGTTGTGCAGCATGACACTATATGTAACTGAATCCTAGGATGAATGTGTCGGCCGGCCGCGGTGGCCGAGGGGACTGAGGCGCTCCAGTCATGGTCTGCACGGTCACTACGGTCGGGGGTTCGAATCCCCCCTCGGGCTTGGATATTTGTGCCGTCTTTAGTGTTAGCTAATTCATAAGTAGTTTGTAAGTTTAGGGACTGTTGACGACGTAGTTAAGTCCCATAAGCTATACACACATTTGAACATTTGATTTGAATGTATCGCTACGCCGCCGGGATACTTGTTGTAACAGATGCACCTTACGAATGTTCAAATGTTTGTAGAGCTTACGGGACTTAACTACTGGTCATCAGTCCCTAAACGTAAAAACTACTTATGAACTAGCTAATACTAAGGACGGAACAAATATCCATGCCTGAAGAGGGATTCGAACCCCCGACCGTAGTGGCCGTGCAAGCTGTGACTGGCGCGCCGCAGAGCGCTCGGCTACCGCGGCCGGCTGCACCTTACGCACCTCGATATCTTACAACGCGGAAGAATTAGAATTAACCCGTTAAAATGCTCGAATATTATACGATTTTTTCTTTAAATGATTTCGAGGATGACTGATAAGTCGAGAAGCTAATTCTCTTGTTTTACATTTTTGACTCTAGGAAGGACATAGTTGCCTTTTATTTTGCTGTGATAGGAGCATTTTTGTTCTGCTACCAAAATACTCATAAAATACTCCTGAACGAACACCAAAATTCTTTAGGTGGCTAGCGGATTTCCCCTAGAGACGTAGATTTACATTTTCTTCCTTAGAGTTGTTTGTCAAGTAGAAAGACAAGTTAACATAAAAGCGTACATGAGTAAGTTTCACGTGAATCACATCTTTATTTGCAATCAACAAGTTCCTTCTCAACAAGGACCGAACATACATAAAAATTTGGGTTTGTATTTCAAGCGTAACCTGTATACCGCCAAAAAGCTAATTAAATGTAAGAGTTTTCTATAACAAGGGGAGAAAATAGAAAACTCACAGATGGTTTGGAAACTACACGTCAGAAATATTACTTGTGCATATGTTCCCCAGGTCTGTGCCATCTATCATTATGATTACTTGTTTAACAGCAGGCGCTCCTCACATTTACATATACATAAGTAACACTCACTATTTATCTCTCATTTACGGAACAATTCATAGCTACCACGTGTAAACTGTCAGTTTTCTAGTAGTTGCCTTGGCGATCGACCAAATCCTGGTAGAAGGTATTTCTCCGGCTCTTACGTAAGACAACAGTATAGAGGTGCCTGCTCGATGTCCTCCAGCCAACCAGCGATAAAAAGAAATCGCATTCAATTACTGAACAGCATTTTGCTTTCCGCGTAAACAAAGTGCAACTGAATCAGGAAACGTGTTTGTATAAGTTACTCAATGCCCATAATTTGAATTTTAGACGTGTGGGAAAGGGTTACCGCCAGTTCTTTCGTAATGAGATTGACAATTTGTGTCAAGATGTCAAGGGCACAGTTAAGTGACATGACTTTTCCATTACCATTAAGACCGTGTAGCCCAGTGCTAACCTGAACGGAAAAAGTAATGTGGACTGATACGATGCTTGTGGTGTTTTTGGGTACCTTCAAACGGGCGTTATGTGGTAGTATTTGCCATGGATGCAAGGAGGAGCGGCAAGTAGATTCTAGGAAGTATTTCTTTTGCAAATTTTGAAAAGCTGCTTTAGTAATCTTAGACTATTGTAGTCAATGTTAGTTTAAAATGATTGCTAGACATTCGAAAACAGTAGTTTAAATGAATAAAATTTACGTGTCATTTGAGACTTTATAAAACGTTCCATGTAAGGATATGCGACCAAGAATAACATAAATTTTATTTTCAAATAATGTCCTTATATTGGACCGAGGGGGGCGATGTTTCATTTCAGTGTATACAAGGGCGGTATCACTTTCCTGGGAATTTATTTGAGATTACAGGTTTCGGTTAGCAATGTTAACATAAACTGATGAGATAATGTTAACATTGCTTACCTAACCGGTTGTCTCAAATAAATGACCAGTCTAGCGATCTTGTCTACGGATTGTTTTTCTTTTACTTTTTATTTTCATCACCACACCGAGAACTTAAATCCTAAGACAATTTTTAACGTTTTAAATGTTGCACTAGGGACAGTCGTGAGAGAACTCCTCAGTTACAGAAAGTTTTACTTACGATCTGACTTCCTACATTGCTGACGAACGTACAATCATTATTCACTGATGAGTCTTCACTTATTACAAAACAACACTGACAAAGGTAGACGACGTGTTACCAAACCATATTTTCTCACAGTGGCCCCCAGCAGGTTTTTCATTTGTGGGTAGCGCTATGGAAGGTAGACGGTTTCGGGTTTAATGTTCAATAACTACGACAACAGCAGAAATTTCATTGTGGTTTTGAACGGTTAGAAGCCACTATTTCGTCTCAGCTTGTAGCTGTTTTATTGAGGTACCAGTAATGCTACACCTCCAACTTTACAAATTAGATGGTACTGAGTTTACAGCACATATTAGCAATGGCACTCGATTTTGAAGTTGTTTGTTGTATTGTTTGCGTTTGGAGTGCACTTTCCCTTTGCACTATTGATCTCGATGTGCAAGAAGTATTCTGATTTATTATTTACCGCGGCGAGGAAAATTATGGGGAAAGATTTATTTCATGAGGTTGAAGCAAACACTAGATATCGCTGTGTCTCTAGCACAGGCAATATATTAATCTCAAACAGGTAATTGGTGCTTTCTAGACAAACATTTTCCGCGTCGGAGTGGACGAGAGCATTGAGGCGCTATGCTCCGATGCGCGAGGCCGATTAGGGGTTCGAATCCTCGATAGGGCATGGATGTTTGCGTTGTCTTTAGTATAATTTAGTTCATAAGTAGCTTGTAAGTTTAGGGACTGTTGACCCCCCAGTTAAGTCCCAAAAGCTTAACAAACATTTGAACATTTAACAAATATTTTTCCATGCCATATTTTACATATCCAATTAAATATTTTGACAGAGAACGATGAGGATGAGAATTTATAAATGAGAGCGAGAAATTGGTAGGGTTCGGAAGAGATCGGAAGGGGTGAGAGGTTCGCGTCGTTTCGTTATAGGTACTTACATATTGGCGGCTCGGTAGCACAGTGGCAGAGTGCGACTATGGATCCAAATGTCATGGATTTGATCTCCATCATGTCCTAGGATTTTTATCTCTCACTTTCCATTTATTTCACCTCTGGCAATGATGCTGATGCTTAAAACAACGGAAATAAACTGGAATATATCGTGCGAATTACACGATGGATAAAAAGAGTTCTACGCCTATCGATTGAAAGGCATGCTGAGTTATAAAACTGAAGCCGGCCGCGGTGGCCGAGCGGTCTGCGGCGCGCCAGTCACAGTCTGCACGGCCAGTACGGTCGGGGGTTCAAATCCCACCTAGGACATGGATATTTGTACCGTGCTTAGTATTAGCTAGTTCATAAGTAATTTGTTAGTTTATGGACTGATGACCCCATAGTTAAGTCCCATAAGCTCTACAAACATTTTAGATTTTTTTATAAAAATGATAAATCCTGCAAGCTGCGACATATGGGGTACACCAAAATAATGATTAGTAAGACGATATTACAGTGGAAATGGAAACATGGCTCGACTATGCAGTGCGGTAATTGTAAAACGGCAGATGTCAGCGTAGCAGGTATTTCGTTTTGAGAAACTGAACATACGTTCAATTTAAATTTTAGGGGTAAAAAAAGTACTAAATGGAACAGACGGACCACAAAATCGACGTACACACTTTTATTTAGAAACCTTTGCGGGAATCGAGAAACACGTATATTCCAGTAAGGTTTGTACCAAAAATGGGCGTCATCAAGAGGTCAGTCATTTTAAGCACATTTTTAAAAGATGGAATGGGAGTCCTGTGCTACATCAATGCGTTGCTCAAGATCGTGTTTGTTTCTTATATTCCCTGCATTCACGGTTTGCTTCAAATGTACCCACAGATAACATTCAAGTGGTATGAGATCATGTTATATGGACGGCCATTCCATGACCCAAAAATTGACCCACCCCGTTGAAAGTAAGATTCAGAACTAACAGAAACATTTCTTGCAGCATTTCCAGGTAACTTTGAGCATTCTTATTCTGGACAGTGAAAATGGGTCCAATTATGGGGATACCCCACATTACACAACACTATAACGTTGCCAACAATCTTGGAAGATTCCATCCAATGCAGATTCTGGCCTGTGGCTGTGAAAGCAGACTTCACCACTGACAAAATAATTTTTCTGATCGTCGAACAAGATACGTTGCGCAAAAGAGGGATCTTGTTGTAACTTTTGAACCATAATTGCTATGTCGAATCTATTTACATGAATCAATTTGTCAGAAAATTATTATGTTATTTGACCCATCAAAACCACACGGCCATTCCCGAGCGTTTGATTTAGATTCAATATAGCTGATTTCAATGTGGTGACAATGTTTGGTGCGTACCATAAAAGATAGGCTATCTCAGCCACCCCTCTGGAACATTCACGTTTCCCAGACCTTGCAGAGCTTCTTAAATAATGACTTTTGAGTCACCCTGTACAATAGTTGGATAATACAAAAATAATCTCATCTATATAAAAGAGAACGTTCTATAAACAAAATCAAATAAACACGTGTAAACGCACGATCTGTCTCATGATTTGAAATCCTAACTGAATTAGTTGAAATGAAACAAACTAAAGACTACGTACATCGGAAATATAGTTAGCGTCATGTAAGAAAGCGTTTCCAGGTATGGAGGCGGAGCGATAAGGAAAGCGTAAAGGGGAGGAGCTACGGCCAAGCGCCTGAGAGAGAGAGAGAGAGAGAGAGAGAGAGAGAGAGAGAGAGAGAGAGAGAGATTGCGTAACTCGCGACCTGCTGTGCGCCTATGATATGGAATTAATATTGTTGGCTGAAGTACGCTAATAGAGAGCTATGCGCAGAACGCCTGAAAAATTGGCCGCCTTCATACGTGACGCGTACTTTTTATAGTTGTTTAAATTTATTCTGATGATTATGCAGGACAACAATAGACAATGAACCAAGTCAGCCCCCCAAGCACCTCCTAAATATTTTAAATTAAAAAAGAAAAAACATTCCGGAACCGAATTTCGAAATAGTACACATGTAATAAACCACAACGTAACTGTAATTTGCCAAGCACAAGTTAACGTGACAGTGGATCGCCAACGTGATGTCGCCACTGAGAACGTGTGCTGCTGTTACTGTGAGCGGTTTTTATGGCGCCGCGACCAGCTTTGATGCTGCCGCTATTGTTAGTGCTATGCTGAAGTGCCGAGTCGACTGTTCTTATGCGGCGAGTCACTACGAACGACAATAGTGTTACTTTGGTTCAATTTTTTACACTTTAGAGTCTCATGTTAATTAAACAGTTATAACCTCGGAAAACTTCATATATTTCTGATAGCATATGATAAGAACCCTTTACCTTTAATAATTTCAGTAGGCCAGAGATGCCCACACGGAGGGGGGGGGGGGGGGGGGGTCATGACGCTAACTGCGCCATTGAAATTTCGAGGGGGGGGGGGGCGTGAAAAAAGATTTTTTTTTTTTTGGGGGGGGGGGGGCTTTATAAAACAATTTACAAAACGTGAAATAAAAGATATTTAATTTTTATATTAAACAGCAAACATTTTTATTTTAATAAACTAGTTCCATAGAACAGTCTGTTTTTAAACTACCTTCGGACACGAAAGAGGAGGTTAGGAGGGAAGTGTAATGCCGATTTCCTATGAACATGGGTGTTGCGTATTAAAGTTAGGGTTGGAGACCGCAAATGAAATTTTACCAGGTAGTGAAATATTTTTAAATGAAATTACTGAGCAATTTTGACAAGGAAGGGACAATTTAAACAAACTTATTGGATTCCGCCATTAAATGGTAGCGATCGTGATTTCGGTAGCAAATACAACACTAAAAAGCAACATTACGGAAGAAGTCGGCGGAATCTAAATTTTACCTTATTGAGAGCTGGTACTAATATTTCGGTCATATTCTGTAGTGATTCTAGCTGAGAAATGGAATATTACTTCGATAAATTGATGCTGAGATCGTGCATTTCGTTTACTATTGTACTATGACCGTGTTGAAAATTAATCATGATAGTCGCCAAAAATTGCAAAATTATCGGGCTTCATAAACATCGCGAAGATTTTTCTGCAGGCATTAAAATGTAGTAAACCATAGACACGAAATAAATAAAAGTTGCACAGAGAATGTTCTAGTACAAATGCGAAACAAATCGCAACAATATCTGAGCATCACTCTATGAAGTACTGTGTCTGCTGAAAATAAATAACTTTAAAATTATTGAGAATGGAGAAGGGATTGTAAGTAAGTAAGATATTTCATATTAACTGTGGGGGCTTATTGAAATTAATAAAAAAAACTAAGCTCAGACTTACATTGATTAGACAAAATCCTGGAACACGTCCTAACACATGAAGGAGAAGAAAGAAAGTGACGAACAGTTCCGCTCTCTCCCTTCAGCTTGTTGCAAAAAAGTTGAACGTGACAAATGTCATATGTTTATCGATACGCTGGCAGAGAGAGGGCAGAAGTCAGCGACAAGCGTCGCACAAGTTATTAAAAAAAATCATTAATGTATTACTACAGAAGCTTGTCGTGTGTTGACTAGGGCACGTCCGCCTGTGAGTAATATGAAAGCAGCTGAGGCAACTGCCTTACGTTCACTTAGGATGGATCCTGATATTGTTATTATACTTGCGGAAAAGGGAAATGCTACTGATGTTTTAAACAAGCAAGATTATCATAAAAAATGCAGTGTTTACTTTCTGATTCAGAATATCGCAAGAATTTCTGCTGACCCTACAAAAAGTGTTGAGAGGAAGACCAATAACCTCCTTAAGAAAATTTCTTTGTCACAGGAAACTATCAAGAGTCTTATTTCGTATTGTGCTGTACATCCTAGATTATATGGCCTTCCTAAGGTCCATAAAAATGGGTGCCCTCTTAGGCCTATTGTGTCAAACATTGGTGCTCCCACATATCGTGTGGCATAACATCTTGCTGGTTTGTTGAGCCACTGGTAGGCCGTTGTGGACACCGGACTAAGAACTTGGTGGATTTCCTAAGTCGATTGGAGGGTTTGCACTTCGCTGACTCGGATATGTTAGTTAGTTTTGATGTGGTTTCTCTTTTCACTCGCATTCCTCTGTCTGATTCGTTGCAACTAATTGAGACGAAGTTTGGTACTGATTTAACGAAGTTATTTCCACATGTTTTGACTTCCACCTACTTTTTATTCAATGACGAGTACTATGAGCAGACAGATGGAGATGCGATGGAAAGCACCTATCATTGATAATTTATTCATGGAGGACTTTGAAGATCGTACACTTAAGTCAGCGACATTGAAACCTGCCTGTTTTTTTTTTTTTTTTTTTTTTCAGATATGTAGATGACACTTTTGTTGTTTGGCCTCATGGTAGTGAGAACTTGAATGATTTTTTGGAACATCTAAATTCAATCCACCCCAACATCCGTTTCACAATGGAAGTGGAAAAGAATGGTTGCCTTCCCTTCCTTGATGTGTTGGTCAGGAGAAAGGCAGATGGTACGTTGGGACATGCTGTTTATAGAAAGCCAACGCATACTGATTTGTATTTGCAAACTGATAGTTGTCACGACCCAACTCAACGTGAAGGGGTTCTTCGAAACTTAGTGCATAGAGCTCACGTCATTTCTGACCCGGAAAGTTTGCCCACTGAGCTGTCTCATCTGGAGGTAACGTTTCGACAGAATGGCTATGGTGAAGGGCAGAGTAAAAGAGCGTTGCGCTATCGACCGCCGGCCGCGGTGGCCGAGGGGACTGAGGCGCTCCAGTCACGGTCTACACGGCCACTACGGTCGGGGATTCGAATACCCCCTCGGGCATGGATATATGTGCCGTCCTAGTTCGTAAGTAGTTCATAAGTAGTTTGTAAGTTTAGGGACTGATGACCCCGTAGTTAAGTCCCATAAGCTATACAAACATTTGAACATTTTCGCTATCGACCACATGTGCAACGGGCTAGTGATAACACTAAGTCGGCTCCCATGTCAGTAGGCTTTCTGCCATACTCGGCAGCACTTTCAACAACATTGGCCGCATTTTGTATAAAAACAATATGAAATGTGTGTTTCGTCCACCATATAAAATTGAGGCACTGTTGGGATCCGTTAAGGATGATTTCGGTATGCGCAAGGCGGGTGTCTACCGTATCCGATGTAGCTGTGGCATGTCATACGTTGGTCAAACTATTAGGACTGTTGAGGAGCGTTGTATTGAGCATAAACGTCACACACTTTTACAACAGCCAAACAAATCTGCTGTGGCTAAACACTGTCTTGACACGGGTCACCATATGGAATATGACAAAACGGATATTCTGGCATGCACTTCCAACTACTGGGGCTGTTATCAAGGAAGCGATAGAAATAAAACTAGGTGACAACCTTATGAATAGGGATGGAGCCGTCTGCTTAAATTCCGCTTGGGATCCTGATCTCTTGTCAAAAAACAGAGGGACAAAACTAATCCGACCTAATCCGTCGAGAACTGATGTTTATTATCGATATTCTGACCGGTTTCATCTTTGGTCGTCTCGTCGTTGTGTGCTTGCTTGCTTATTGAAAACCGAGGTTTTAAAGATCGTTGCACATTGGTTGCTCACTGCAGTTTCGCCTTGAAAATGGCAGGGTGGTCTCCTGCCGAAATGTCGGCCGTCGTCGATTTTGGTACCTGGCAGCATATCCGTACGTTTTTCGGAATAAACTAGGAATCTAGAAATATCTCAGGGGTTCGGGGGAGAGAGTTGGTCTCTGTTTAGGGGGGGGGGGGAGGGGGGGGGCAGGTGAATCATTGGCCAAGGGGTAGGGTGAGTACCTCTGCGATCGGCTTTACTTTTAAAAAATGAGACCCCCAGAACCAAATCCTGGCTGCGCCACTGAGCCAAGTTACAGTAACATAATACTGTCCACTACGAAAGTCACTGTGCCCTGGAATGACTAAGGGTGAGGATTACTTTGAAATTTCGAAAGAAAATTGGAAGGACGTAAGTTGTCAGGTCTGTTATTCTCAGATATGCGATTCTTTATCGATTTGTTTCACTGTTGCCTAACATTTAATCGTTTAGTTCGGCTAATAAAAGCTATTAATATGTTATGAAGAAAACTTAAACCAATATTATCTGGATTAACATGCGCTCTATAGTGTTTAGACGTCTAGTTTCTTTTTAAATCAAGGTTCTTTCAAGTGATAAATGTGTTTTTCTTGTTGAACATGTTATACGAAACATGCGGACTAGGTCTTTGTTGTATGTCTGGCACTAGTATCTGCACGTATGCACTATATCGCACCCTCTCTTAAATTGGACACTTGGCACCCGTACATCTGCTTGTATCACAGAGTGAGTCCCTGGATGATCTCTGATCGATTGCTGCGCGATATTTCGATCCTCTCGCGTCCCCTTTCCGGTTGCTTAGGACTCTACATCGAACGTGTCCACTGCTCCTGACATTAACTGAACATCCCGGTCGATCGATCTTACGAGCCGGCTCCCAAACTGGCTTATCTGTGAATTATCAGCCACAAGAAGATAAAAAACAACCGCAAAACATTTAGATATCTGCCTGTTGCAAAAATTAGTGATTCACCATAAATAATGATGATTAAAAAGTCAGCCATAACAGCACTAAAAGAAATTCGTTAACCTTCATTTATACTGTAAATTTCAAATCTACAGGCCAGCTGCATACCTAGAAATAACAATTACGAACAATATAAATCGGAAAGAAAACACAGAAAATATACTAGGTTATCAGCACGCTAAGTATACTGCCCCTCTTGTTCATTAATGATGTTTCAAATGCTTTTGTTGTAATGCAAAAAATGTTGAAATGTTTGTTAAGCTTATGGGACGTAACTACGCGGTCATCAGTCCCTAAACTCACAAACTACTTATGAACTAGCTAATACTAAGGACGTCACAAATATCCATGCCCGAGGGGGGATTCAAACCCCCGACCGTAGTGGCCGTGCAGACCGTGACTGGAAGGCCTCAGTCCCCTCGGCCACCGCGGCCGGCGTTGCAATGCATTAGCTTTTCTGAATATGTTATAATTATGTTTAACATGTGTTTGTACACAATAATTTTTTGAAGGTAAATTTTGTCCATCATGGTTGAATGGCCATTCACGTTTCTGCCAACATAACGCCTGTCTAATAATGAAGAGTAAACAAAAATTTTATCTATGAGTGTGCTGATGTTCCCTTCGACTCTCGTTGAAAATAATACTTTGGTATCGTATGATAAAATCTACCAGCATCTTCTTTCTGGAAAGGTCACATAATTAATAGCGAAATCACCAGAAGCAACTAATTTATTGTACTTCAACCAACGCGTTCGTTAGCTTACTGGATGACCACTAGTCAGCTATCGATCACGTGACGTGACGTGACGTGCCGTACACTCTCCGACCTGTCATTCTAGAGAGCCCCAGGTAAGAATGAGCCAAATAAATCGCTAGCTGACTGACTGGTAGCTATGACACAGTATGCTGTGCCCCATTGACCAGCCAGTCAGCTTGCGATTGCGTTATGAGTAGTGGCGATGCGGTCTGTCATTCTCGTTGACCACGACCAAACCTGTGGCCAACGATAAATAGAAGGCTGAGCGCAGATAATGTGCCTTCAGCAGAGTAGATTCTGATAGCGTCAGACGTGAAGTAATTATGTAGGCTGTATGAAAGACGAAAGAGGTCTTAAATACAGCAAAACAGCATTTAACCGACTGGGTTACAATGAAATTATTCGATGCACAGCCTATTCGTCTTCGATACACCGTGTATAAGTCATAATGAAGTCACGTCTGACGCTCTCTGTATCTATGCATTCGCCTGCGCTGAGGCCTATATTTATCGTTGGCCACGACCAAACCGTCAGGTTTCGTGCTTCAGTTCACGTATGCAGAGAGCGCCTCTTGTGCCACGGAAGACCGTCCGCTGCTTGTACTTCCTGACGAAGTGACACATTTATGAAGCGTTCCTTGAAGAATTGTTTAATTTATAGACATGGTATCTTTCCGAAAGAACAAATGTAGAGTTCTGAAGATAATTAAAGGAGCACTTTAAAAAAAAACCATAATTTTGGCCCATTAGGTCTCATATGTTTGTAAGTTGGCGCACGGGATTCGGCAAACTTCATCTGTAATGGCGCAAGATGACACCCTGCGGTGTCCTCCTCAAACAAAAACGCCAAATATCAGAACTTCTTGTGAGTTTTAAGGTGGGATTAGGATGATGCATTGGCACGAAATTTACCCACAAAGTTGCCCAATGCTATCACGTATGTGTCACCCTCATTTTACCTCTTCATTTGACGTCTCTGCGATAGTCGTCAGAACCACGATGTTCGTCGTTGAAATCACGCTGTCTTTTTTTGGTCGAGTCAACAATTCAGTTACTTTCCTACTTATAATGCACATGAAAAAGTCCCAGGGAGGGGGGGGGGGGGGGTGAAGGAAAACGTGTGAATGAAACCATCCCATCCGTTGGGGCCTTGATAAATAAAACATTTTTCAGTCAAAAATTGCAGTTCGCAACGCTGTGAGCCGCCACGAGACGACGTTATTGATAACCTTAGATACAGGTGATAGCCCCCTGAACAATTCAGACATTTATTGGTGTCTCCATTAAACTGTTTGTGAGACTTAGTGGTCATTTGGATGCACTTGAAAAATTTCTTTAAATGTGTTTATCATATTTTATTGACTTTCTGACATCGTTAGTCACATACAAAGAGAACAGAAATATCACTATTAAAACAATAATTTATCGTATGTATTGCTTGACTTCTCATTCATCTTCTCGTGCTTTTCTTGACGACTACCGCCGCGGTGGAGTAGCCGAGCGGTCTAAGGCGCCTCGCTGCGGAGCGCGCGGTTGCTCGCCGTCGGGGGTTCTAGTCCTCCCTGGGGCTTGGGTGTGTGTGTGTGTGTTGCCCTTAGGTTAGTTTACCTCAGTTAAAGTAGTTTGTAAGCTACGGACTGATAACCACGCACTTTGGTCAGATAGATTTACAAACATTCGAACATTTTGAATTTCTGACTACCCAGTGCTATGAATCGACTACATGTAGTTCCATAAAGTTAGGCTCCAAAAGTACCTGCATTGGAATAAATTTATTTACGTCAGTGATCAGAAGATTTGAATTGCAGTCCACCGATTTATCAAATTAATTAAATAAATAAAACAGTTTTTCAGAAAACGTTGAAATACAATGAAGCCATTATGAAAAACCAGTTGTATCTGTTCTTTATACAGGTCTGAAGATGGTCGTCACTGACCTAAACCGCTTTTATATGGGGTCAATTTTTTTGATCACAAAAGTAAATAAAGAAATTTATTCTCCAGTACTGTTCAATTCACATTGCAGCTATTTAAGATTGACTTGGAAAGCATGCAGTTGTTCAGAATGAAACGTTCACTCTGCAGCGGAGTGGGCCCTGATATGAAACTTCCTGGCAGATTAAAACTGTTTGTTGGAACCGGGACTCGAACCTGGGACCTTTGACATTCGCGGGCAAACGCTCCACCAATGAGCTATCCTCACAACTTTACTTCTGCCAGTACCTCGCCTCCTGCTTTCCATACTTCACAGACGTTCTCCTGCGAACCTTGCAGGGTTAGCACTCTTGGAAGAAAGGACATGGTAGAGACATGGCTTAGCCAGAGCCTAAGGGATGTTTCCAGAATGGAACTTCCGTGAAGTCTGGAAAGTAGGAGGTGAGGTACTGGCAGAAGTAAAGTTGTGAGGACGGACCGTGAGTCGTGTCGGGATAGCTTAGTGGTAGAGCGCTAGCCCGCGAAAGGCAAAAGTCCCAGGTTAGAGTCACGGTTTCGGCACACAATTTTATGCTGCCAAGAAGTTTCATGCGTTGTTCCTCATATGGACGGTATTATCTGGAAAATCGAAGGATCGTGAATGGATTTTCTAGTTCAGTTTCTGGGAGCCTATTTTATACGGATAGTCTCAGCGCCAATTTGGGAATGAACCTAACGATGTCCCACTGTTGTTCAAATGGTTGTTAAGCTTATGGGACTTAACTACGGGGTCATCAGTCCCTAAACTTACAAACTACTTATGAACTACTTACGAACTAGGACGGCACAAATATCCATGCCCGAGGGGGGATTCGAACCCCCGACCGTAGTAGCCATGCTGACCGTGACTGGAGCGCCTCAGTCACCTCAGCCACCGCGGCCGGCCCCACTGTTGTATAAGCAGGTGTACGGCGACCAAAGACAGACATTTGTGCTAGTACCGTCAATTTCTGCAGAACCTGATGCTATAATTTTAAGTTGGCCACAAAGGCAACAGCGAAAACACGGGGTCTGCTGCACACCGGAGACAAAACCGGGGCCTCTGCGACAGACTTACGACTGCGCTCTCCTTGAATACAAGGGTCCGCCGCTTGTCGCTTTATTCGACCCGCTGCCCGCAACGGATTTGCAGCGCCGCGAAGACACTACACTGACGGTGACGTGCTATAAACTTGGAATGTCTCGGAAGGCCCCCCAAACGCATTGTCCTTCCCGCCCGCTGATTTGATAGCTGCTGATGGGCAGGTATAGGGTATCTGACTGCGAAATACGAGCGATTGATGAAAAGTAGTGGTTCCGAATTTTTTGTGTTCATTTTAAGGCCTTTTAAAAACGACCAACTATGTTTATTCTTCGCGTCCACAAATTTATTTCTCAACGTAGTTCTCATGGTGATGAACGAAAACTCCTGACCACCCTAGGAAATAACATTTGTGATTAAAATAAGTGTGGATCACAGAAAAGTTATTTATTGACCTGTTCGGTAGTGTGTTATTACCGTGCCGCCAAACACCTGTGGCACGAATTAGTCACCAGCACCAGCTACATGGGGCGTGAAGTCTAAGGATGAGATTTTTTCGTTTTGGAATATGGCAGTGATTGTTAACAATATGCCGTTTATACGAGGGTTGCAACTTAAAAAGTGCCAACACTGTGGAGACGCTATGTAATGGAATCTACTATTGTCGCTAATAGCACACGTTGTTGACATACCTACCTTATTTCCAAACAAATGGACTCGCCCGTCCCACGTGACCGGCCTGCGCACAATCGAGGGAAAAACAGTCACTTGTGAGCGAGCGGTCTATAGTGACGCTGTCGGATGAGACATGGGCAACATCGACCGAGCCAAAACTAAAACGCCAATCCAACGAATGGCGTGATTATGGGTCGCAGCGAAATTCGATAGTGCGTCAGAACTTTAGCATGGTTACAGATTTTTTCTGACAGGAAATTTAGTACGCGAGGACTCGAACCTCCACGGCGAGCAACCGCGCGCTCCGTAGCGAGGTGATTTAGACCGCTCGGCTACTCCACCGCGGCAGGCTGTAGTTGGGTATTGCACTACAACCTCGAGAGATAACATTGTTACAATGTTATTTCAGGCCCCTTATAAAGTGAGTTTAAGTGGAGCGGAGCAATAGTCCACTTCTTATAAAAGAATGTTTAAGTGTATCATAAGTTCCATTGTCTAACGTATATTCTTTCTTGCCACTTTCGAGTTTCAATTAATTTTTCTTTTGGTCGGGCAACATTCGTATCAAATTTACTTTGTTATGCTGGCCGGCCTCGGTGGCCGAGGAGACTGAGGCGCTCCAGTCACGGTCTGCACGGCCACTACGGTCGGGGGTTCGAATCCCCCCTAGGGCATGGATATTTGTGCCGTCCTTAGTGTAAGGTAGTTGATAAGTAGTTTGTAAGTTTAGAGACTGATGACCCCGTAGTTAAGTCCCATAAGCTTAACAAACATTGTTATGCCTGAAGTTGACCGGTTTGGCAATTTGAGCACGTATGCTCGCCACCGGAAAAGAATATCGAGGAGTTGTTACATCGGGATTAGTATAGCCTCAGGTAACGTAAAGAGACCAGATAAGCTCTCACGTTGCACCTCGTAACTGAAACATGACACACACTTATAAAGTGAGTTTAAGTGGAGCGGAGCAATAGTCCACTTCTTATAAAAGAATGTTTAAGTGTATCATAAGTTCCATTGTCTAACGTATATTCTTTCTTGCCACTTTCGAGTTTCAATTAATTTTTCTTTTGGTCGGGCAACATTCGTATCAAATTTACTTTGTTATGCTGGCCGGCCTCGGTGGCCGAGGAGACTGAGGCGCTCCAGTCACGGTCTGCACGGCCACTACGGTCGGGGGTTCGAATCCCCCCTAGGGCATGGATATTTGTGCCGTCCTTAGTGTAAGGTAGTTGATAAGTAGTTTGTAAGTTTAGAGACTGATGACCCCGTAGTTAAGTCCCATAAGCTTAACAAACATTGTTATGCCTGAAGTTGACCGGTTTGGCAATTTGAGCACGTATGCTCGCCACCGGAAAAGAATATCGAGGAGTTGTTACATCGGGATTAGTATAGCCTCAGGTAACGTAAAGAGACCAGATAAGCTCTCACGTTGCACCTCGTAACTGAAACATGACACATGACCTAGAAAAAAATTGGATACTGTGTTACCATAAGGTGTTCGGGATTAAACATGTTTTCCGATTGTTTCTCCGTTTGATTTCGAAGCAGTTACTCCCGTTAACATTCGGTGGACACTACTATTTTAGGTGCCCTCGATTTTTAATATTAGAAACTGGTTTCTAATTAATACGTTGGGGCGACTCCATAATTTTTCTTTGCTCATTTGCCCTTCTTAGCAGCGTTAATTTTATATACAGCCTGATTGACGACTATCAAACGTAATTGATGGGAGAAAATTAATGCAGATTGCCGTAGACCTCAGAAAGAAGTTGTTTGCTTAGAACTGCGATGCATTTGCTATAGAATCATAGTAATAATTTGTTGTGCAGTTAATGTCAAGGGAATGAAGGCGTAGGAAAAGGTAGAGTGATATAACTGACAATATCAGCATTGAAAAATAGTTATATAAAGGTGTGATATGTAAAATAATTGGCTGCAATCAGTTCACTGTTGAAATATATTCACATAAAAGTGTATTTGTTTTTAATCTGGTACGGTATTTTTATTTACATTAAATTGTATAAAAATCAGAATAAATTACTGTGATTTCATATTGCAAATTTTCATTTAGAAGTTTCTTGATTTTTTTATAGATTCTCTCTCAAGGATACAAGAAAGTATTAGTAACCATAAATGTTAATTTTCAGAAGTAACAGGGAAGTGGAGTCCTAACAAGTAACATAATTTACTGGAACCTCTTGATTTACATAGATGATAGAAATTACTTACTTTGAAAGACTAAGTACCAAGTGAATGTCTTTCTGTTCAAAAATCGTCAAATTCAATTTCGGCCGTAAAGGCATTTTGAAATTATAAATAATATACAGACGTCAAACATACGACCAACATAATACCTACATATTATATCGCGGAGTCACGAAAATGTTTTAAAAAGGCTAAAATATAATTATGTGCGGAAAAACATAAGTAGAGGCCATCAATAAACATTAAAAAAATGCAGTCAGTGGAGACGCGAAGTCTTTTATATAATTTTGCGAGGCGGAGAACACACGGAAAAAATGTAAAAAGGGGAACACGTTGGTCATACAAATTTACCTAAAATATTCAGCAGCTGAAGTCATTTCTTAAATCATACCTCCGAGTATGATTATTGCTGTCCCCGTAAGGCAAGAATTCCCTCTCAATGACATCAAAAGTAACTAGGAAATAATATCTCAATGAGACGGCAAGGATCGCTGTCGAAATGCCGTGCTGGAAAACGAATGAACGTGACTGGTCACTCGAAAACAGTACAATTGACTCACTTATGAAGCTTAAGATCACTATACTACATTACTGTTAAATTGTTAATGCAAAGCTTCACTTGAATTTTGAAACGAAGGCATTACAAAGAGGGTTACAGTGCATTCCCAATGCTAGCGACAGCGCTTCTGCCGAGATTTATCGGAACAATTTAGTGACAGTGCATACTACGACTTTACTGGGGTGGTAGAATGAGGAGTGGGCGTGCTTGGTGGAATAAAGTTCATGTCATATAGTACGTCAGAAATATTATGTGACGTCGACACTTTCAAATTTTACAGTTCCCACCTTAAACAACACTTTCTTCCCTTTTCTGTCTCCTTTCTCTCAATCGCGTTAGCATTCTCTTTCGCGTCACAATAGATGACATTTTTTATGAAGTTTCTTCACTAACCTAGTGACTTCTCAGGTTTTGTCCCAGCACAGATGGATGACGCTTAGGCCGTAGATCCATTGAGCTTGAGACGTTGCGTGGTGAGTGTGAATGGGGCTTAGGTCGTCGATAGGGTTGCTTGTTACTAAAGCACTCCAAGCCACACAACGAATCAAACTTCAAAAAAGAGAAGTTCTTGGTCAAGTTAATAGCAGCACATTCTCCAAGGCTCTTATACCAAACTAAGGTCGTTGTTAAATGAGAACGAATGTTTATTGATTCTTTCATCACACTGCAGCACTGCATACATCTGGTCTAAGGCTGCTGCCAACCCAACTTACAAGAACGTACCACAGTTGTCTACAACTTTCAGCAGCTTACAACTGCTTACAGCTTACAACTGGCATCAACTGCTGCTTGCCGTCAGTAGCGGCATGTTTAAATACATAGATCTTGGCGACCAAGTCGCGTGACGTTTACAAATTCTGTTTCAAATAAATTGACTACAAATTTTGAAGAAATTTATACAGTTCGATTTAGTGGTTAGCAAATAATATAACTGGTTACAAAAGTTCTTAAAAAAGGTTACAATTCATGCAATAAATTAAATATTTAAAGGTAAGTGGTACGTATTTCGCTACACGGCAACTAGGTCATACAATAACCTTTGAGCTGTAAGTTCATGTAAACAAACGAGTCCGCACCTGACGTCTTCTGATTGATTTTACCAAAATTTGAAGGTAACGACAATTTACAAGTGAACTAATATTCATAAAGGTGTATGCTTTATCAAAACTTAATAGATGAAAATTCTAGTTTTTCGTAAATAGTTCGAAACTGATATAATCTTTAGACAAAATTTCGTAAAATTTACAATATTCTTAATAGTGACTGTTTTATCGTGAGGTTTTTTAACTCAGGATCTTTAATATTTCCTATGAAACGTGAAAGCTGAAGTGAGTCTGTAAGTCTAAAATGAGATTTTGTGGACTCTGATGGAAACCGATAAATCAATACAGTTTTTTAGAGACGCCAGCTACTTTAATTCTGTCGTAGTAAAGTAGCAAACTGCAATTAACTGTACTCGTAAACAACAGGTATATCATCCACATCACACAGCGATAAAAAAATAAAAATAAAACTTTAGTTTCGTAAAATAGGTTATTCGGTTATACCGAATGTAAAATAAATCATAAGTTACAAAATATTAATTTAGAAAGTTTGGCGCCTACAGTCATTCATTGTCATGGCGACAACCAATCAGACTAGATTTCTTACTAAAATGGCGCACTTTTCCACGGAAGGTGCTCATTGCCCCATTGCAACCTACCAGAATTCGCGAGATATACCGCGCCTAACAAGATACTAAAATAGGGGCTGAAATGCCAAAAACATCACAGTACCACTAAACAAATCTCCCATATTTATTACACATTCGTGTTTGCCTGCAGTTAAAGATCTGAGAGTCCTTGGGCGAAAAACGTGCGAAGTCGGTTGCGGAACCAGTATTCAGAGACGCCCGGGATGTGAATATCATTAGCAGCCTGCCGCTCTGAGGATGGTAGGATCGAACTGAGTGCCAGAGACTGCGGCGTGTTTGGTCTTCGTAGAGATAATCGTGAGAACCATGTAGTGCGGTTTAGGGATGCTGATGTCAAGCAAATGTTGACTAAATTTTTAGCTTTTCTCGCTGGAAGATTGTTCACAAAGCCTAACTAGTTACATTCAGTGATACCGTATAAGATTTCTACTGAAATACAGTAATAAGGCCAGAGACAATTCGCAGGTTATATTTATTTCTTTGCTACTAAATGTATTTGCAACATATTTTGTTACAAATATCCATTATGTACCTATAAAAGTATTTCACTGATCGACTCATAGGTTAGGAGATATGTCGTCATAAAACAATGAGACGCGTGGGAAACCGAGGCACCATGTTTGTTCGTATTTTATGCGTTTACGTACCGTTTATCCTACTGCGACGTAACTTTGCACGTTTGATCTGAAAACAAGAGGAAAGTAACTGTCTATGTGAAATTTCGTATGGTGCATGACAGAGGATACTTTACCTACGAACTTAATTGTTTTATTCCGATTTTGACGGAATTTTGCATACTTAACCTTCAAATCAAGAGTAATAACATCGTCTACCTAAGATTTAATTCGTTGCATGTCGGAGGGTAAATTGCAGTAAACTGAGACACCATTTGAATGATCACTGTTAACAGAGTTATAAACTTTTTCGCAGAAGAAGGAAGCAATGGAACTGAGGAGGTGGAAGGGAGAGACGAGAAAAGGGAAGTGTACAGAGAGATGGGTAGGAGATCATGAAGAGAAAGAGCAGATTATGAGGTGATAGAGGGGAAAGGAGGAGAGGGTCAGAGAGAGAAGTTTGACAGAGAGGGGCAAATGATTAGAATGTTTTTCTAGTCAGAAACGTCAATCGTATAATTGACATTCAGCACGCCGGCCGGATGCTCTATCTGATGGTTTATAAAGGAACTGTGATTAAGCAGACGAGCCAGATCCCTAAAAGATGTGTGAACCTCCAATTAAAATCAGCCAATTTGTAATGCTTGTAGTTTGCGTAAATCACTGTTCTTCTGCGCTCCTTATTGATTCTTCAGTGTAAAAAATAGGGAGACTTCTAGTGGATAATGCCCAATGCACATTGTGTGTACAAAAAGTAATGAGACTGATCTCAGATCTGGTGAATCAAAATTTATCGTAGATGTCGTTACAATGACTTACTACTCTTCAATGTACGACTCTTAAAGAGTCAAAAAATCCGCTGCATGAGAAGTTTCCACGCGTCAAACGCTGCCTCGAACTCTGCGGGATGGCCGTCAGAGCCCTCGTCATGGCGGTTTGGACCTGCTACGGGGTCCCATGGCGGTTTCAGCGAATTTTTAGTTTGGGGAATAAACAAAGTATGCTGGGACACATCAGAACTTTAGGAGGGCTGGGGAATCGTTGGAATTCCTTTCTTGAAGCTGGTGTGCCTTAACGTGTTGTCATGATGCAGCTTTCAGTTATCGGCGATGGTTGGCCTCATGCGATAGACCCTGGCTTTCAGTCTCTTGAGCACTTTGTAATAAAAAGCACAGTTGATACTTTAGCCTTGGGGCACTCATGCTGAACCACGACTCTGACGTCGAAAAATTATTTTCATTAATTTTTATACAAACCCTGAATGTCCACTGAATGTACACTCGTGGTCATCCAAACACCAAGAGGGACTGGGGATATCACATCCGAATTTATTTGGGACATAACGTGTTGTACAAAGATCGCATAATGGAAAATAGAACCCTGTGTAAAGAATTAGGGTCATCGTGGACTATAACCTCTGATACACGCCTCGGGGTTTAGTCAAATAGGCTCTGAATGCGTTGTTGGGCTGTAGCAGTCCATTATGCTTCGACGTATTGCCAAAGTTGATCTGGTGTAGCAGCGGGTGGTGTATCTCAAGCCAGTCTCTTCGCAATCGTCGACAAGAAATTTTCGTTAGGGGAGAGATCGGGTGAACAGGAAGGGCAAAGCGATGGGGAACGAACTTCAGCAGCCTCTCTCCACGGTGTGTCCACAATATAATCCAACCCTTTGGTGGTCCAAGCAGATTCACGATTCTGTCTGCAGCACCACGATGGACTGATTAGAATCTGGAACTCTTCTATATCTACATACTTACTCCGCAATCCACCCAATGGTGCGTGGCGGAGGGTACTCAATACTACTGGTTATTTACTTTCCTGTTCCACTCCCATTTTCGAAAAGAACGTCGCCTGCCCTCCAACGACTCCCATTTAAGTTCTCTAAGCATTCCAGTAACACTCGCTCATTGATCAAATCTACCAGTTACAAACCTATCCGCTCGTTTCTGAACTGCTTCTATAACTTCCTTTAAACCGATCTGGTGAGGATCCTAAACAATCCTACTCAAACGGGATCGTGCAAGCGTTTTATATGCGGTCTCCTTTAATGACGAATCACATCTCCCCAAAATTCATCCAATAAACCGAAGTCGACCATTCTCCTTCCCCATGACTGTCCTTATATGCTCGTTCCATTTCTTATCACTGTGCAGGGCTACGCATAGGTATTTAATTGATGCGACTCTGTCAAGCAGCACGCTATTAATGCTGTTTTCGAACATTACGGGATTGTTTCACCTATTCAACTGCATCACCTTACATTTTTCTACATTTAGCGCTAGTTGCCATTCCTCAGACCACCTAGAAGTTTGGTCCAAGTCATCCTGCATCCTACTACAGTCACTCAATGACGACAACCTCCTGTACACTGCAGAATCAGGAAAGAGCCGTAGATTGCAACTCATTCTTTCCGTCAGATCATTTATATAGACACTTCACTCGAAGTTAAGAGAGATTAGGGCTCATACGGATGCTTACAAACATTCGTTTTTCCCCTCGTTCCATATGGGTGGAACAGGAAAGCAAGTAACTGGTAGGGGTACTTTGCAATCTCTGCCAGCACCTCTGAGTGGATTGCGGAGCATGTTTGTAAATGTAGATGTCCAAGAAAAACCTCGACTTCTCGGAGATGACATTACCATGTGATATGTAAGGATATGTGAGGAACGTGTCTCCGTTTTAGCGTCTCCATCACATAGTTCAACGTAGAAAGTGTGTAACGGATAGTTTATGTGAGGAAGAATATGGTCACACATCGTTTCACAAGCTATAGAAGCTCCAAGAAAAACCTCGACTTCTCGGAGATGACATTACCATGTGATATGTGAGGAACGTGTCTCCGTTTTAGCGTCTCCATCACATAGTTCAACGTAGAAAGTGTGCAACGGATAGTTTATGTGAGGAAGAATATGGTCACACATCGTTTCACAAGCTACAGAAGCTCCAAGAAAAACCTCGACTTCTCGGAGATGACATTACCATGTGATATGTAAGGATATGTGAGGAACGTGTCTCCGTTTTAGCGTCTCCATCACATAGTTCAACGTAGAAAGTGTGCAACGGATAGTTTATGTGAGGAAGAATATGGTCACACATCGTTTCACAAGCTATAGCTTCTACAATTTTCTACCACGCTGCAGTGCTATTTTCTTTTAATAATGCACTTATTGGTAGACCTATGTTAAGAATAATACGCTGTAAAGACATAGTGATAACAGTAACGATCGTTTAATAACGCAATTTAAAGACTAGAACAATCAAACGCTTCCGTTTTTACCCGTCGGAGAATATTATTTTACCCCTGCGGTGTAGATACACTCAGCATAGGCGCCACTGAAATATGTATTACGAAGAAGCGTTTCGCAACTCAAAGTAGCTACGACCTAATGCAGTTCGGACAAATTCACTGTGTGCTAATCGGCCTTACAGGACCAATCGCGTATCACGTTATGTTATACGTTATCCTTCATATAAAGTGGGGTGGATGAACACCCACACGTACCGCATTACCTGTTTACCAAGTTATGTATGGGCGAATAATTCTTACAATCTCGATGGACAGGAAACTATTGAGGTAAAAGGCGTCCGCTACTAGAAATATGTGCATAATCAGTTTCAGAATACTAATTATAATAAATTCACGAGCTATTTACTCTCCAAGTCAGTGTAAGTAGTAATAGACTACCGCAATTAACGTGACATGTGCTCACGACTGTAATTTGTAACTACTCGCTTCCTTCAAGCGGGTGGTCCTTCGACGCTGCAAATTTATAGTGAGAAGTATATCAAATAAAATACTGTATTGACATAAAACGGAGTGTTTATATAACCAGCGACACAGCTTTTTGCTACTGTTTCACAGAGGAGTAAAACAGGGGTCAGTTGTATAGCCCCTGTTCTGCAAGTAGGCCAGTTCGAATCACTATGGAATGCATGAAGAAGGGTACTTTACGCAGGTGGCATGTGAATATAAGAAGAGTGAACTAACGGTATCGCAGATATCACTTCTGTTCTACTCGATGACTTGCCTGCAATTACAACGTAGTGTGTACTTTCTGACAGGAAATCACGAATTCAATAGCACAAATGTGACGATATTCCACAAGCACTCAGTCTGATTAGAAGACGCTTGTGAGGTACAGTATCAAAAGCCTTCCGGAAATCTATAAGTACGGAATCTATTTGGCATCCCTTGTCGGTAGCACTCATCACATCAGGTGAGTAAAGAGCTAAATGTTTTCAAAGGAACGATACTTTCTGAATCCGTGTTGACTATGGATCAATATGTAGTTCATAATATTTGAGGAAAATATATGTAGTAAAATTGTTGATATAGGCCTGTAAATCTGCGGATCAGTCCTATAGCCTTTCTTGAATACTGGAGTGACCTGTAACCTTTGCAGTCTTTGGGTACGGAACATTCGCTGAGCGAGCGGTTGTATATTATAGCTAGCTAGGTATGGTGCTATTGAATCAGCATACTCAGAAAGGAACCTAACTGGTATTCAGTCGGAACCTTCAGATTTACTTTCGTTAAGTGATTTAAGTTTCTTTAATACTCCAGGGGTATTTACTTCTAAATTATGCACGCTGGCAGCTGTTCTTGATACGAATACTGGAGTATTTGTTTCGACTTCTGTAATGAAGGAATTTCGGAAAGCTGTGTTAAGCAATTCTGCCTTAGCAGAACTGTCATCAATAGCATCACCATTCCTATCGTGTAACGAAGGTATTGATTGTGCTTTGCCGCTAGTATACTTTACAGACGACCATATTTTCTTAGGATTCTCTACCAAATTACATGACAGGGTTTCGTTGTGGTAACTACTGTAAGCTTCTCGCATAGACGTATGGGCTAAATTTCTAGATTCTGTAAAAAATTGCCAGTCTTGAGGATTTTGTGTGCGTTTTAATTTGGCATGCTTTTTTCTTTGGTTTTGCACGAGTGATCTAACCTGTTTTGCTCACCACGATGTCTCAACACCATCTATTGTTAATTTGCTTGGTACAAATCTGTCAATCGTTGTCGATATTATTTCTTTGAATGTAAGCCACATCTGATCTACACTCGAAAGAGTAGAAAATCTCACTCAGGAAAACGTTAAACGAATTTTAACGTTTTATCTGCTTTTTTGAATAAATATACTTTTCTTTTAAATTTTGTGGATTGGAAAACTCCGATATTAACTCTTAAGTATAATAAGTAATAACTTAAGTATAATAAGTATAATAAATATACTTTTCTTTCAACTTTTGTGGATTGGAAAACTCCGATATTAACTCTTGCTTCGACAACTCTGTGTTCACGAATCCCTGTGTCTGTTTTGATGCTCTTTATTAGTTCCGGATTATTTGTTGCCAGGAGGTCAAGTATTTTCTCACAACCACTTATATTCTAGTGGGTTCATCAACTGCTGAAGGTAATTTTCGAAGAATGCGTTCGGTTCAATTTCGGAAGATGTTTTATGCTTGCCTCCGGTTTTGAACATAAATTTTTGACAACATATCGAGGATAAGACAAAGTAGCCTCCAATTAAAATTGCATGATTGAACATTTCTGTAATATAATAATCTAAGTCAGGGCGTCGATCAAAGGAACCATTTATTTCATTATTCTGCTTGTCAGTCATGGCCCCAACCAGTACCAACCCACAGGAGTATTCTACTTCAACTTCGCTGCAAGATAAATGTCCAGTGACAGCAATAAATAAATACGCCACCACCTATTTTATTTAATCTATCTTTCCTGAACACCATCTGCCCCTTTGTAAGAATTTCAGCTGAACTTATCTGTAGCTTTAGTCAGCTTTCGGTACCTATAATGATTTGAGATCCAGTACTTTCTATTAGTGCTTGGTGCTCTGGTACTTTCCCCACATAGCTACGACAATTTACAACGGTTAGACCAATAGTTTTTAGATCCGTGGACTTATGTTTGACATGTATACGAGACTGAAACCCTTTCTGTGTGTTCCCGATGACCTCTAACCTAAAAAACCTCCAAAACCTCCAGCTACCTCCTGCTACCTGTGTAGCCGCTTCCTGCGTGTAGTCGACCCGTGACATATTCAACTGATCCCGAAACTCCACCACCCGATGCCGCAAGTAGAGGAATCCGTAGCCGACACGGTCGCAGAACCGTCTGAGCCTCTGAGTCAGACCCTCCACTTGGCTCTGTTCCAGAGTCAGTAGTCGATCCTGTCCACTATGCTGCAGATGGTGCGCTCTGCTTCCAACTTTCTAGCAAGACCGGCCAATCTTTGCCACTTCAGATAGCCGCTCAAAACCTGACAGAATCCCTTCAAATCCAAAGCGACACACCTCAATGGAATCGACGTGAGCTACCACTTGCAGTTGGTTGCACCCCGTACCCTTCAAGGCATCCGGAAGGAGCCGTTCCACATCTGGATGACTCCACCCGGTATGCACAAGGAGTACACGTTCGCCTTTTTCCTCTACCTAGCAGTCATCTCCCAAAGGGGCTCCATTACCCGCCTATTGTTGGAATTCCCAACTACGAGGATCTTTAAGGCTGCCTGGTGACCTTACGATGAGCGATACAAGCCGGCTAAGGAACACTGTCCTGCACAGATAGCGCCTCGAACTTTTTCACAATACGAACCGGGGAGGCCTCACGATCGGTCCCCCGGAATGTCTTAGAGTAGTTGCACACTGGCGACTTGGTCGCCGCGATTCAGCCGCGCGGTTCAGTCGCTGCAGTTGGCGACTGTCGCGTGGCCGAGTCGCGCCACTGAATCCCCAGGCCCGCGGCTCAATCGCGCGACAGAAACTCTACGTGCCGGCCGCGGTGGCCGAGAGGACTGAGGCGCTTCAGTCACGGTCTGCACGGCCACTACGGTCGGGGGTTCGAATCCCCCCTCGGGCATGGATATTTGTGCCGTCCTTAGTCTTAGTTAGTTCATAAGTAGTTTGTAAGTTTAGGGACTGATGAACCCGTAGTTAAGTCCCATAAGCTCTACAAACATTTGAACATTTTTAAACTCTACGGTGAGAGCTGTCTGTGTGCTGGTGCCGACTGCCAGCCAGTTACGAAATGGACTCTGACGAGCAACTGCTGCATTTCGCTCTGTTGCGAAAAGAAAATACAGACGCCGCCGACGCCAAAGGAAATACTGGATACATCGTCTATTAACTACTCGAGAGAAACGCGGACATTTTTTCACCATTTATTACGAATTAAGAGGAAACTGAAAAATTCCTGAACTATTTCAGAATGTCTGTGACATCATTTGATGAAGTATGTGCTACGCTGAAGCGAAATCTCAAATCTCACAAAGGGAGTAGGTGCTATGGATGCCTGAAGGTACAGTGACTGCCTATAAAAATTGTAATAAAGTTTGCTGCCGGCCGCGGTGGCCGAGGTGACTGAGGCGCGTCAGTCACGGTCAGTACGGCCACTACGGTCGGGGGTTCGAATCCCCCCTCGGGCATGGATATTTGTGCCGTCCTAGTTTGTAAGTAGTTTGTAAGTTTAGGGACTGATGACCCCGTAGTTAAGTCCCATTAAAAAAAAAAAAAAAAAAAAAAAAAAAAAAAAAAAAAAAAAAAAAAAAAAAAAAAGAGTTTGCTCTCTAGACCGTTTCTCATAAAAATTGTAAGAGAAAAAGTGTGCTGTTCACACAAAATGTTCCCAAAAATAGATGATGTATTCTAATAAGAAATAAAGAGAATAACACATACCACAATCATTTTTCTCCAATACTGTTTTATTTTCGAAGTCAGGAACAAACATCATACACATCTCATGACAAGCATTACGTTTTTCAATCTTGTTGCAATAATCCTTGTTTCTTAAATCCCAAATTGGAGGTCGACGTTCTACTTCAGTGATGAAAAGTTCGACGTCAAATGTCATTTGTGTAGCAAAAGTAGCACAAAATATTTTAACACAATACAGCGACGCTCTTGAGTCAACAATGACACTGGTGAGGTGAGGCGAGCCGGCGACTGTTTACCCCCACCCCTGGTGTGCAGCCGCAGCCGCTCCGCTGTCAGATCGCCACGTGTGAAAGGGTCAGACGGGGACGAATCGCCGCAGCCAGTCGCGGGGACCGGTGGCTGCACAGCGGGTGCGCGGCCAAATCGCCAGTGTGAAGGGAAGGCCTACTGGGGACTGCGTGTTACACGGAGGACGTGACTCCGCCATGCGGGCAAGTCACGCGACCAAACTGTCAGTGTGTAAGAGGCCTTAAGCTTCCTGCCATGCACTGGAGCGACCTATCACGCAATCGCGGGTGGGGTGTCTGCCGCAGTGCGAGCATTGTCTGGGCTTCTCGCTGCCGCAGGCCGATAGGTGGACATACCGGGCATCTGTTCGGTTCCCACGACCGGCCAACAACAACGGCGCCCCTCGACTGCAGTCTCAATCTGTGCAACCGAGGTTAATACAGCCCAAAGCTGGGAGCGAATTGTCACCAACTCAGACGGCATCAGCATACAGCAGTCATGGTCCCTGTTCATGATTAGAATACACAGAAAAACTAACGACTAGAAAGACACGATGTAGACTCGACGGATGTTAACTATGGTAAACGAAGACGACTAGAGCTGGTACTAATCCGACGAAAACAAAACATGCGACTGTTGTGATTCACACGGCGGAAGAATACACTAACCAGATACTTAACGGGAATCTGAATCTAATATACAAGCGAGCACACGAGACTTTAATGCACAGAAGTAAGAATCTCACAGAACACCCAAAATATGTTGCTTCTATAGCTGGCAGCATGTAGAAAGGCACTACTGCGCTTGTAGGCGGAGCGATAGGGAAAGCTACGGCCGAGAGCCAACAGTTGAGCTTGCGGAAGAAACATTGCGTAACTCGAGGCCAGCAACGCCCCTACAGAATCAATATTATTGGCTGCCAGTGCGCTAATGGAAGGGGATGCGCACAACGACTGAGTACTGGGCCACCTTTCTACGTGACACGTAGTAGGAAGCCGGTTACACATACGTGTAGCGATGTACTCTTAATGCACTCAAAGAAAGGCTACACTTTCTTAAACGCGAAATTGAATCTAATATGCATGGGAGCACCGGATAAATTCACAAACTGAAACGAAAAAGCACAGCCAAAAATCAGAAGCTGGTTTCACTTATGAAATATGAAGACAGCGTGACTCAGCCAGCAGCTAAACACTCGGAACAGTTTTGGTTCAAGATAGGAAAGGATATCCGCTGTTCTCTGTTGAAAGGAAACATCCCGATATTTGCCTGGAGTGATTTAGGGAAATCACGGAAAACCTAAATTAGGATAGTCAGAGGCTGATTTGATCCCCGTCCTCCCGCATGCAAGTCCAGTGTGAAAGGACAGTGCCACCTCGCTCTGCGCTCTCTAATAATGAAAGAATAGCGCTTTTCGTAAAAAAAAAAAAAAAAAAAAAAAAAAAAAAAAAAAAAAAAAAAATAAAAAAAATAAAAAAAAAAAGGGATGAAGAAGATTATGGTTTAACTCTCAGACGACGGCACGGTCATTAGAGATGGAGAAAAAATGAAAATGTTATGTCAATGACTGAAATGGAAATCGGACGTGCCCTTTCAATGGAAGCATACCGACTTTTGCCTGGAGTGATTTAGAGGAATCTTGGAATACCTGAATCTAGATGCCGGAGGAGGATTTGAACCACCGTCTTCCCGAATGCGAGACCAGCTTGCTAACCACTGCGCCACCTCGAACGGTAGTAGCGATACACGTGTATGAAACCAAATCTTGATGATAGCAAGATGAGAAGCATTTTATGATTAAAATATCCACGGGTGTACTGCCGGTCTATAGTGTCCAACGGGCACAATATTTCGGCGATTATACATGTCGCCATCATCAGGTGAACTGACGGACTGAGCTCCTAGAAACGCGCCGGCACGGAGATCTGCACGCTATGGCTGCTCGAAGGGAACTGGGTTTTAGCCCGGTAGCGGGCCATTTAAATACCCTCGGCCCGCGGAGCGACCCCTCCGCGGTCCGCGCCCCGCGCCCCGCGCCGCGGCCGCGCAGTGGAACCGATTGCGCCGGCGTCTGAGAAGACGTCGGTGTGAGGGCTCTGTCTGCCGCGGTCGTCACTTCGTTACGTTTGCTAGATTTACTCTTAATTAACCCAATCGCTGGTTCGCAAGCTTTGCTAAGATTATAGCCAGAGTCACGGTTTATGAGGTCGTCACTTGTGCGAATTTCAATGGCCTCTCTAACGACGCAGTCCCAGTATCTCGACGTCTGTACCAGAATCCTAGTGTGTTCATACTCCACGGCGTGATTCTCCGACAAACAATGTTCAGCGACCGCCGACTTGCTCGGATACATCAATCGTGTGTGCTTCGGGTGTTCAACGCATCGATCCTCGACGGTACGAATCGTCTGTCCAATATATGACTTTCCACACTGACACGGAATCTGGTACATGCCCGCCTTCCTCAAACCGAGATCATCTTTAGCGTTCCCCACCAGTGCACGAATTTTATTCGGCGGACAAAAAACAGTTCCAACCTGGTGTTTTTTCAAAATGCGGGCGATCTTCCCTGAGAGTGCGCCGGTATATGGAACGAACGCAGTGCCTACATCCTCCCTTGTGTTTTCATCCGTTTCCACAGGTTGTGTTGTAGTGGTTGGGCGGAGAGCCCGCTGAATCTGCCACTCTGAGTACCCATTTTTCCGAAATACAGGTGTTCCAATTCCTGGGGTAGACACTCTGCGTCGGAGATAGTGCGCGCCCTATGTACTAGAGTTTTAAGTACCCCATTCCTCTGTGAAGGGTGGTGACAGCTGTCTGCGTGTAAATACTGATCAGTGTGCGTTGTCTTCCTATATACACTATGACCCAGGGTGCCATCAGCTCTTCTCTTGACCAAGACGTCAAGGAACGGCAATTTACCCTCCGTTTCAGTATCCATAGTGAATTTGATGTTGGGGTGTATGGAGTTCAGATGTATAAGGAAGTCAAGGAGTTTATCCATACCATGTGGCCAGATGACGAAAGTGTCGTCCACGTAACGGGAAAAGCAAGTAGGTTTCCATTCCGATGATGCCAGGGCTTCCTCCTCGAAATTCTCCATGTACAAATTTGCGACCACAGGGGAGAGTGGGCTACCCATGGCGACTCCCTCCGTTTGTTCGTAGTATTCGCCATTGAAAAGTAAATACGTGGAGGTCAAGACATGCCTAAAAAGTTCGGTGGTCTTCTCGTCAAAATTCTGAGCAATGAAATCTAGTGACTCTCGAAGGGGCACCCTCGTAAACAACGAAACGACGTCAAAACTCACCATGATATCTGACTCATCCAGCCAAAAGTTGTTAAGGCGTTTCACAAAATCCACGGAATTACGGTTGTGATGAGGGCATTTACCCACATAAGGACTTAATATTCCCGTCAAGTATTTGGCCAACAAATATGTAGGTGCTCTGATGTTACTGACAATGGGACGTAACGGCACCCCATCTTTGTGAACCTTAGGGAGTCCATAAAGTCTTGGCGGTACCGGACCTTGAGGTAGCAATGTCTTGGCGACACCCTCCGGTAAATCCGCATCCTTGAGAAGCGCCCTCGTCTTGTTTTCCACCTTCTTTGTGGGGTCAACGCTGATCTTCCGGTAGGAATCGTCATTTAGCAGGCTCTGCATCTTTTCCGTGTAGTCCTTATGGGAGACATCAACCGTAGCATTGCCTTTGTCAGCCGGTAAGACAACAATTTCAGGGCGCTCCCTCAGGTCACGAATGGCCGCCCTCTCTTTACTAGTGATGTTCGACTTCATGGGCTTGGATTTCGTCAATGCACGACAAGTTTCACGACGTATTTCCTCAGCTGAATCAGGTGGAAGTCGAGCTGCAACCTGTTCAACAGCACTAGTAATTTCTGCGACCGGTGTGAACTTGGGGGTAGGAGCAAAGTTGAGTCCTTTTTCTAAAACTGAGACCGCATCATCACTCAACTCCATGCCACTCAGATTGATGACGGTCTTGCACGGAACCTGCAGAGATGGCTTGTCAAGGAGGCGTGAGAACGTAGCTGTTTGACGTCCCGTTGCCTTCTTATGGGCGGAATCGGCTGCAATCGAAGTAACACCATCAATCCAATCCCAGGAAAAAGACGTGAAGTGACTAGCCAGTTGCAAATGCAGTTTGAACAGTTCCAGAGAGATGAACTCAAGGCTCCGGCGGGTGAAATGCACTCTCTCACGAATCAATGCGAGGCCGGCCCGTTTTTTAATTCTCTTGGCTGCTGCAGAATCGATGTGATGCGTAACCTTAGCAAAATTTGGAACAACATTCTCGGAACGACATCTCTTTAGAAAAGCAAGAGTACTTAGCAAACGACATCTACGGTGGCGCAACTTTTCAAATTTCTTCATGCTGCGATACATCTCCTCCCCGTAAAGGTGTATGATGTGATGGCGACATGTATGATCGCCGAAATATTGTGCCCGTTGGACACTATAGACCGGCAGTACACCCGTGGATATTTTGATCATCTAATATGCCGGGAGAAACTGAAGAATCACAAGCATTTTATGATTTATCGGGAGAAAATCATTAATGAGACACCCATAAATGTAAGATATCTGTATTCACAAATAGGTACAGGCAGAACAGGATATGAGAATGTCGTGAAGGATGTGAATATAGCTAGAGACGATTAGAATGTGAAGATATCCTCGATTTCTGTATGTAGGATGGACTGGCGGTGCAAAATAGCGGGTTCGAGAAAATACAGAGCCACTGGGATAAGACTAATACATTACGTCATCACAGACGTAGGAAAAAGTTACAAATGTTGCAGTGATAATCGCCTGGTACTACCGGACTTTTAAAAAAAGTTACGAAACACCGGAATAATAATTTCAGAAATGAAGGTGTCGGAACTCAATAAATAAATAAATAAATATAAATAATAAAGTAACAATTAAAATAGGATAAGAGAGCTAATTATCACAGCTGAATACTAGCGGTTACACCAAAATATGACGTGAAAATTGATCTAAATGGACTTTGCAAGAGGTAGAAGATTGTGGAAACGCAAGCGTTTAAACAAGTGAAACGAAAACGCTGAGGTGGAATGAAAAGATGGGAATAACAATAAGATAAAAGAAAGGGAACTGAGAGGAAATGAAAGCATAACATACCAGAAATGAAGCAAAGATAAAAGATCTGAAACAAATATACTGAAATTCAAAACTGGAGGCCGGCGGCGGTGGCCGAGGGGACTGAGGCGCTCCAGTCACGGTCTGCGCAGCCACTACGGTCAGGGGTTCGAATCCCCCCCCCCCCCCTCGGGCATGGATATTTGTGCCGTCCTTAGTATTAGTGAGTTCATAAGTAGTTTGTAAGTTTATGGACTGATGGCCCCGTAGTTAAGTCCCATAAGCTATACAAACATTTGAACATTTTGAACAAAACTGGAAGAAAAAGGATTGACAGATATTCACCCAGATAGAACACTAACTTCTGTAGAAGTAAACAAGAAACTGTAAAGGCACTTCCAGATGCAATTGGAAAACTGGTTGAAAAAATTAAATGACAACAGAGAGTACTGAAGAACGATTTAGATCATCTGATCAACAGATCAGAGAATTACATCAGTCGGGCACAGCCTCCTCGCAAAGCCTACGTGCTGGTGAAACAATCCCGCACTTTGAAATGGAAGATCAGAGAAGCGATAGAAATAGCCAAGCGACTCGTCAACAGAGCGAACGAGTGCAGACTCCCTACGTCTTGGCTGACAGCAGTAGCAGCGCTGCGCGGTGACTACGCGGGTAACACATTCAAATGTTCAAATGTTTCTAAAGCTGTGGTACCAAACGGCAGGGCTAATTAGTTCCTAGAGTTACAAACTACTTAAAGTAACTTACGCTGAGGACAACACACACACACACACACACACACACACACACACACACACACACACGCCCGAGGGAGGATAATCTCTGGGTGAAGATGCCTGTTGTTGCCTGTCGTTAGAGAGAAAAATTGAGAACGACCAGAGAACAGCAGTAACAAGAGGCTCAGAATGGCTTCAAAAGTAACATATCAACAGCAGATCTAATTGCCAGTATCCGCATGTTAATGTTACTTTAGGGTAAAAGCATGTATCTGTTTTTCTTTAAAAATGTTCAAAAGTCTGTAAATCTATCGGACCAAACTGCGTAGTATTCAGTCCGTAGCTTACAAACTACTTAAACCTAGGTAAACTAACCTAAGGACAACACACACACCCATGCCCCAGGGAGGACTCGAACCTCCACGACGAGCAACTCCTCGCTCCGCAGCGAGGCGCTTTAGACCGCTCGGCTACTCCACCGCGGCTGTTTTTCTTGATATAAAGAAGGTATGGGATAGTGTTACAAGGGAGAATATCAGGGAGTTCATGAAGAAAAGGAATATACCTATTCATTAGGAAAATCAAGGTGCTGAAGGTATATTGTTACACAAGTTGCGGAGGACTATCTTCGTAGTGCTACAATAAAACTAGGTTGCGGCACTATTATTCATATTATTACGAACAACATGAAAATATGAAAGTTGACAGAACCAATTATGTAGTTGTAATTGATGTTTATTACGCTGTTATTATTCTATGAGCCTATTTCGATACCATGGTCACTTTGAATCTGGCTGCAGTGTGATAATTATCAAAAATCAAATGTTCAAATGTTTGTAGAGCTTAATTACGGGGTCATCTGTCTCTAAACCTACAAACTACTTATGAACAAGCTTATACTAAAGAAGTCACAAACATCCGTGCCCGAGGGGGGATTAGAACCCCCGACCGCAGCGGCCGTGGAGACCGTGACTGGCAAGCCGCAGACCGCTCGGCCACTGCGGCCGGCATGATAATTATCGCTATATAGATTGTATGTACCGTAAACTGGTCTAACTTCGTCAATTTTTACTGTTTTTAAAAATATTTTCATGCGAACACGAAAACTAGATGTTTTAATTAAATTAGGGACTATTCTCTGTAGTATGTCAGCTACGAAGGCGGCCCAGTTTTCAGCCGTTCTGCACATCCCCCTCCATTGCCGTAATGACAGCCAATAATGTTCATTCTGCAGGCGCGTGGCTGGCCGCGAGTTACGCAATGTTTCTCCCGCAGGCTCCACTGTTGGCGCTCTGCCATAGCTCCTCCCCTCCACGATTCCCCCATCGCTCCGCCTCTATGCGCGGAAGCGCCTTCTTATATAACACGAGATAAATTTCATTCAAGCAATACTAAAAAGGGTATCTCCGGATGCGATGTAACGAATGTCATTCTTTTTGGTGATTTTCATGCTTCTGGCTGTTTAAGAAATAATATGGGGTAGCTATTAAAAGACACAAGTTTGTGTTGAAAATAATACTTGTTTATGTTTTAGTGTGTCTCATAGTATTTACCTTCTTAAGGCCTTGCCGTAAGTTCCTTTCAGTGAAAACCGTATTTCAATATCTATTGTTCTTCCAGAGGTATCCGGGCCTCCGGGATGAAAAGTTGAAACACGATATCTACTCAAATTCAAATGTTTGTAAATGTGGTGTCGCACAAGTACAAAGTGCGCGCCACCTACTTTCGCCGCGCGCCGCCATGCACGCACGGCGCGGCGTTCTCACGACGACAGCCACGAGCGCCCTCTGCTGCAACCCCGCTCGTGGCCACCACGGAAAGACACCGGGCACTTGGGACTGAGATAGCAACCAGTTAGGACCTTCGTAATCAGATAGGCGCCAGTGAAGACTTTGCTATCGTACAGGCACTAGGCAGGCCTCTAACAACTATGTATCAACATTCTGCAGTACTATGTAAAAGTTAAGTATTGTTACATTCTGTGCAATATATATCTCTTTCTAATTTACTCTAGTGTTTATAGTTTCTGGCTGCTCCCCTCCGTACCTGCACCAGCGTGCTGTTTTTGTTCCTGTGTCGGTCTCATTCCACTCGGCCACCGACACCTACGACGAGGCTGGGACACAAAAGCGGCGACGAAGTTGGGACACAAAAGTAAATCTATCGGACCGAACCGTGGTCATCAGTCCGTAGCTTACAAACTACTTAAACCTAGGTAAACTAACCTAAGGACAACACACACACACACACACCCATGCCCCAGGGAGGACTCGAACCTCCACGGCGAGCAACCGCGCGCTCCGCCGCGAGACGCTTTAGACCGCTCAGCTACTCCACCGCGGCGATATCTACTACCTTCAAAGTTCGGTGCATAGTCCTGAAACTTTAACGTAGATGAACTATCCTTCGTAATAGTCACCTCTCATAAATACGTCCTGCTGAGCTTTGCGATTCATGTCTTAAACATTTTGAACCTTTGGGATGGTGTTCAAAAGCATACGTTTCGGTGGATTTGATGAACATCGTCAAATCTCTTTCCTTTCAAAGCGATTTTGAGTCGAAAGGATAGGAAGAAGTCTATAAGATTGTGATCTGCCTAGTATGTCAGATGTTCAACTTGCACAACATGCTTTTTTTTGCCAGGACCTGTGGGCGAGAGTTGAAGTGCAACTTGACCATCCACGATATTCGCCAGATCTCAATCATCTAGACTTCTTCCTCTTCCCTCAACTCAAACTAGTGCAACATTTGTCATCCACTTGGTATTTCCCGACTTTTGTGGCCACCTCCTCATATTACTTTGCTTATCTCAGCTCATTTACGTTGTTTCGGAGGTTTTTGAACGTTGATAAGAATAATCCAGTATATAAAGGGTAGAAGGCGGTTGATCAAGTTTTACACAGGAACCCATGTCCGAAATTATCATCCATGGCACTGCGAACCGTTATTCATATTCGACACAGTGAAACAAATCTCTCTGACTGCGAGCTCTATCCTTTTCATATTCTGTGAAGAGGTGCTATGAATTAAAAGAAGAAAAAATATATAGTGAACACGAAATGCTTTAAGGGTATGCGCATTTCACTAGTACAAGAGATGAGTTTTCACAGTATGAAAGGTGAAGAACGGTTCACAGTGCTCATACATTTAAAACGCCCCTTCTTACAGCAGATACTTTTCTGAAACTTCCTGGCAGATTAAAATTGTGTGCCGCAATCGGGAGTCGAACCTGGGACCTTTGCCTTTCGCGGGCAAGTGCACTAGCGACTCTGCTATCCCGACACGACTCACGATGCCGCCCCTCAACTATACTTCCAATAGTACCTCGCCTCATACTTTCCAAACTTCACAGAAGCTCTCCTGCGAACCTTGCAAGGCTAGCACTCCTGGAAGAAAGGATATGGTGGAGACATGACTTAGCCATAGCCAAAGGGATGTTTCCAGAATGAAACTTTCACTCTGCAGCGGAGTGTGCGCTGATATGAAACTTCCTGGCAGATTAAAATTGTGTGCCGGAACCGGGACTCGAACCTGGGACCTTTGCCTTTCGCGGGCAAGGAGGCGAGGTATTGGCGGAAGTAAAGTTGTGGGGCGACATCCTGACTCGTGTCGGGATAGCTCAGTCGGTAGAGCGCTTGTCCAAGTAAGGCAAAGTTCCCAGCTTCGAGTCCCGGTTCCGGCACACAATTTTAATCTGCCAGGAAGTTTCATATCAGCGCACACTCCGCTGCAGAGTGAAAGTTTCATTCTAGATATTTTTCTTATTCTGAAGTATAGTATTTCCTTAAAAAAAACGGAAAGGAGGGAGCCTGCAATAGAAGTAATAAGATTCACAATATCGAAGTTATATAAGTGGTTACAGAGTTAATGGATGACAGTGCCGGACATGGGTTACTATATAACATGGGTTACTATCTAAACCCGTCCAAGTTTTTCCGTCTATTTTAGAAACACCCTGTATATGACCCTTTCTTCATTGCGGAGGCTAATAAATAATTCAAATGATTCGGTTCCATTATATGGAAGGAAGTTCTCAAAGACCACAGAATAATTATTACAAACATCAAATGAAGCAGCATTGGCCGTAAAAATCTTTTGCTTTTATTCTCGTAAATCGACTTCGGTTACTGAGTATCCATCTTGAGTGCTGATGCATAATATTCACAGCAGATGTTACAGGAAATATAAAATAACAAATAGATCTGACCATTCAATATTACAGTGTATAGGCAGTGCTGGGTAATCAGCAATATCTATACACTGAAGCACTAGCTGTTCATTGTAACAGGGAATATGTCAGATCTATGTATTATTTTATAATTCATGTAACATATGCTGTGAATTTTCTGCATCAGCTCTGGAGATGGTCACTCAGTAACCGAAATCGATTTTCTACAATAAAAGCAAAAGATTTTTAAGGCCAATGCTGCTGTTTTTACTGTTTGTAATTCAAATGAGTAAGCAATGTCTTTTGCAACAGACAGCCCACTAATTTGAAATCCGATTCATTTTGTCATCGTCGTACTGAATTATTTAGATTCAAATTTCAGAACTGATTCATTTGGATTAATCTCTTCTAGATGAACTGACTGACTGAATGACAGATAACTACTTTAGATATATACGCGTTATGAAATATTACACTTGATGTTTTTTTCGCTAAGTGCACCTCTCATTTTATTCATCAATGAATGGTACCAAAAACATGCAATGATCGTAAAAATGTCGCTCATGTGGCGAGGCTCACATTTCTTAAAGATTTTTTTACTATTTTAAACATATCATGTCCAAAATTGCAGCAACCGTGCTAAATTTACAGTAATTGTAGAATAAAGCAGCCCAACAAGTTGCACGTTGTTTAGATACTTGATCTAGATTCCGGCACCAACTATAGGTGTCTTCATCAGAAGATTGAAATTATTACATGAGAAGTAAAATTCTCAAGTCCAAATGATAAATTACATTAGAACGCATGCTGACAAGAAGCTAGTAAGTCACATTTACATAACAGCTCGCCAGCCAACTGCTATCTTAAGACGTGAGCGTTGCTGTCGCTTCTCCTTACCTAGGCATCTTTAGTTCGGTCATTCATGTTCTCTGTTATGGAGTTTTCATTGTGTTTGGGTGGCTGAATATGCTTGTTGATTGAACCCCAGTAACTGGCATTGCCTGTCTGTATCGTACTTGTTCCATATTGTTGGCCTGAATGTTCGTTACCTGTTGATCGTGGTATGCGAGATTGTACCTTCCACACTTATTATTCAAGTTTGATGATTAATTCATTTTCTATCTTTTGTATCTCATCCTCGTCGCCAAAGCGGGCGTCGAAGTAAGGACCTTCAGCTCTTCAAGGCCGCCACTCCTCCGACGTCATCACGCGGGCTGTGCCGAAGGCAGGGCTCCCTCAGCGGGCGCCGCCAGACACTGCGACGCCGGTAGGCAGCGTGACGTCATCAGCCTACATCTGGGCGGGGTCGGCGCCCCCGGGGCGTACAGCAGGGCGGCGCGTGTCTCCAAACAGCAGCGTCGTGCGGCGCGGTAGGGCGAGGTCTGCCGGCAGCCCGACTCAGCGGAATGTGAGCTGCGTCCGCAGCTTGTGCCTCAGCAGGTGCTTGCGCCTGCCACTCGCAACGACTGCCCCAGTCACGGCCAGGGGAGCCATTCAGCCACGAGAAACTTGTGGCAACGGAATCTGTGCTTCAGGTATTCTGTTCAAGTGTTGTCTGTCAATACATTGTAAAAGGGCCATTGCATAATTGTTGAACACGTGAGGAATGCCTTTTAATAGTGGAGCCCGTATTGAGATATTACTGGGAGCCAGTCTCTTAAGTTGAGTAATGTTTTATTGTTGCTCTGTTGAAAATTAATATTCTTGCTGTCAGAAAAAAGGTTCACAAAAAAGAAAATGTTCAAATGTTTGTTAAGCTTAAGGGACTTAACTGCGCGGTTATCAGTCCCTAAACTTACAAACTACTTATGGGCTACCTTATACTAAAGACGACACGAGGGTTCATGCCCGAGGGGGGGATTCGAACCCTCGACCGTAGCGGCCGTGCAGACAGTGACTGGCGCGCTGCAGATCGCTCGGCCACTGCGGTCGGCCACGGTTCACTAATTCATTAGATACCTATTAGCTGAAATAGATTTGGATGTAAATCAAGGGCAATAACGTGCATTAGGCATAGATTATTTTGAGATATATTGATTTTGAAAACTTGTATGAGAAAGTTAATTGTGCTTTTTTTATTTTAATGAGGTGTCAAGATTGCTTATTTATGTTTTTGTAATTGCTATTGTCCGTAAGTAAGATCTGATTTATGAAATGTTACTTTATTATTATTATTATTATTATTATTATTATTATTGCTGCAAGTTCATGTATCCTCAAAATTACAAAAAACAGTGTTGGTCGCAGAAATGAATAGTTTCTAATTTACCGGTTTCGACCTGACGTAGGTCATCTTCGGAATAACAAGTAGCCCATGTGGCCAGTGCTGCACTCGGCTGTCCTGGGCTGTTCTGCTGCCAGCAGGTAACTGTTACCAGCCCAGGACAGCTCAGCCCAGCCGAGTGCAGCACTGGCCACATGGGCTACTTGTTATTCCGAAGATGACCTACGTCAGGTCGAAACCGGTAAATTAGAAACTATTCATTTCTGCGACCAACACTGTTTTTTGTATATTTATCATACCAAATAGATCGCTGTTTTCTCCTCTGACAATGTTGTCAAAATTAATGTCTTATTCTTTGCTTTGATAGTTAAATATGGCACCGAGACCTAATTACCTAGCACCTGTCCTTGAGAAATCTATATATAACTACACCGAAATCTTTATAGAAATACAGGTTTAGAAATGTTACTTAACTTTGCTTTATTCATAGTATGGCATTAATGACAGATGTAAGATATTACATAGATAATATATAAAAAATATAGAACATAGCAATCATGTAATAATAAAAGGTATGCTCCAACCGTCAATGACGACTATGTATATGACAAGTCTAAATCTGTATAATTGAACTAAAATAATAACAAATGGATATAAATTAATACAACTAGGAGTCTCGCATAGGTTGATGTCTAGGTGTTTAATCCAATCCAGTGCCGAGGACATAGCAGTGACAAACTCATTCCATTATCTTTGAAAGGCTCTGAGCTTACAGTTCATAACAGTGTGATTCACATTTTGTCGAGGTGCACCGCAGTCACATGAGGGAGGTTGTCCATAAACCCATCTATAAAAAGTGTTAGCAAATCTTTCGTTGTTTGTCGGGACTCTGTTCAGTTTTACCCAGTCCTTTCTGGGTAGCTCTTAGCCCGAGGATAGATTTGCTCCGATGAAAGCACATACAAGGTTTGATTCAGTAAATTCATTGCACTGTGTGCGCCGTAAACTAGCTCGCGTCCATGACAGAAAGCCACTCGAGCACCCAGAGTAACGCTAAATCAGCCAGAGCGAACCTGGCAACCAGTTCTCCTAGAGATTTCCTGGTTATTTAACTGTACACCACCTACTCTGTTTTACTAGAGTTAATGCCTCACCACAGTTACTTGAATCTTCCTCTGCTTTTTGTCAACTTTTTCACTTCTGCGCTTGACGTTCAGTCATCATCAAGAATGAAAATTATTAAGAACATTACTATAAAGTATGCAGACGATATTACTATACTATCAGAAAGAGAAGGAGAGCTCCAGGTAATGACGAAGAATATTGTATAGGTTGGGAGAGAATTCTGCAGGGCTAGGTAGCCCTGGAATTCTGAATGAAAGTGAACATCGATACAATCAAAGTGGTGAAAATCGGAAAAGAAGGTGACAGAATGAATTTATCACTAGATGGAAGAAATCATTCCAATATCTGGGAAGCTTGATAACTTCTAATGGAAGTTGCACAGAAGAAGTGAGACGCACAATATACTTTGGAAAGAAAGCGAAATATTTACTGGCAGCCAGGAGCATTCCCATTAATTTCCGGAAGAGGTTAATAAATGTTTTGCGTGGAGCGTGGTCTCTTGTAGTTCTGAAGCGTCGGAAGCCAGAAAGACAAATAAACATATTTAGAAACTTTTGAAATATAGCTGTTTATAAGAATGGAGAGAGTGAAATGGAATAACAGAATGAGAGTTGAGCAGAGTAAAAGAGGAAAGGAACTTCATGGGGATGATACAGAAGAGGAAAACATCTTGGGTGGGACACACATTATGCAGGAACTGTCTACTGAATGGAATAATGGAGGGAAAAGTAGAAAGAAAAGTAGGGAGAGCAAGAAGAAGGTTTGGATTGCTGACAAATGTGAAGAAAGGAAGAAGTTACTAGTAAATAAAGGAGAAGGCCCAGAACAGAAAAAAATGGAGGATGTCCAATTGATACGTGTTTAAGGACAGATTTGCTGAAAGAAGAAGCTTACTAAGAATCTTATATATTAAAAGAATCTACGAAAACTAAAGTTAGTCGACTAGACAAAACAATCCGGGCGAATTCTTTCATTTTTGTTTTAAACGAAAGGTATTCATCCACAGAGTTGTCATCCAGTATCAGAATTAAGTCTCTCCATTCTTTATTTTCATTCAAACGCTGTATCCTTCTGGCCGACCCAATTCAAAAGTGATAGCAGTGTGCATAGCTACAACACTAGTAGAAAGGATGATATTCACTATTCAAGGTCAAATCTAACTTTGGCTCAGAAAGGGGTGAATTATGCTGCCACAAAAGTCTTTGGTCACTTACCAAGTAGCATCAAAAGTCTGGCAGACAGCCAACTAGTATTTAAAAAGAAATTAAACGAATTTCAGAATGGCAACTCCTTCTACAATGTAGATGAACTGTTGGATAAAACTTTAAAAAAAATAGAGAAAAAATTTAAAAAAATAAATAAAAAACAACAAAAAATGTAACAAAAAATTCTTAAAATATTGATTGTCAAGTGTAGACAACATTTACTAGACTGACACGTTCCACGTCATTACGAAATCTATGGAACAAGTATTAATCTAATCTAATCTAATCCTTGCATTGAATATTTTAATCGGTATGTTGTACGATAAATTTCGGTTATAATTAAGGTACGCAGTTGTCTTTGACCTAACAACACTCAGCGCATGAAGCTCTTTCACTTAAGCTATGCGCGAACATTCAACTTCATTTCCAGTTTTCCCAACTTTTTTGTCATTACACTAACGGTGCGAAGTATTCGCATGGGTCGTCTAGTTGTTAATATTAAGAAATCAAATAGTAGTGGAAACATTCCATTGCGTCTAGTGTAACTCCAAACATTTCGGGCCTGCGTATGGGCCAGCCTGAGTCATTAAAATGGTCAGTTTGATTACACTGGAAAGTGTGAGGGGGATCATGTCCTGATCACAGTAAACCATTAATCGAATGTATTTCCTGAGGCTTTCCCGGCGAACACTTAACATCTTGAGTAAGCGGGCAGTAAACCCGTTTACTCAACAATTAAAAATGTTAGGAACAGTAGCTGTGAAGAAATGAAGCACCTTGGACAGGAGGGACTACCGTAAAGATATTCATAAAATCAGTTGCATACTTCAGCATTCAACAACATCTTGTTTTCTTTTACAACGTCGTTTAATTATCAAACATCTGTATTGCTGCCTTACTAAAGTTCGTAATCCTAAATGTAGAATTACGTTGATAGCAATCATTTTTATTTGATGTCTTATGGTAACCGCGTTAGTTAAGCAAAAGAGCAAGTTTTTAGCAAACTAACAGCATTAAAAATAGAGGGAAAACAAAAGGAGGAACGGTTGGGGCAGAGCCTTTGTCCGTTTGCAAATCGCAGGTGCGTCCCGCTCCTTGTATTCGTGTCGGCGTCGACGGGTATTTAAATTCCGGTGTCGTTTCCAAACAATTGAACAGGCTACACTCTCTCCTCTTTGAATGGACATCTGACCGTTGCTGCTGTTCTTCGATGTTGCTTGACGTCTGATCGTTTACAAAACAGGCTCCACTGGGGTGAAAAGCACGCATTCCTATAGTGCCTCCATAATTACTCAGTACCAAAAACCCTTATACTAATTAATCGACGAATTTTCCTAATTAAAAATTGTCATGCTCCGTGTATTATGTAAAGGTTTAGCAATACCTAAAGTTTTAAGTACATAACTTCATTGGTTTTTGGGTTTTTAATTTTTAATTTGCTTTAATGGTATTCTAGAAAATAAACTTATGGTAATGTGAAATGATAGATTTTGTAGGAATATTCACAAAATATTCAAAGGGTGTTAAGCTTATGGGACATAACTGCGGGGTCATCAGTCCCTAAACTTACAAACTACTTATGAACGACACATCCATGCACGAAGGGGGATTCGAACCCCCAATAGGGAACGGCCTCGCGCATCGCAGCATAGCGCCTCAATGCGTTCGGCCGCTCCGCCGCGGCGTATATTCAAAAGACATAATTAAACAGTTCTATGCATTCATTTCATGGCATGTATAGATCATATGTTTTCAGTGTTTATTTCAGCTTCCAGTCTTAAAGTTTCTTTAATTATTAGTACTTAAAAGTGATAATAAAATAAACAATTTACATGTCCGATAATATTAATGGATAGAAGTATGTAAGCCGGCCGCGGTGGCCGAGGGGATTGAGGCGCTCCAGTCACGGTCCGCACGGCCACTACGGTCGGGGGTTTGAATCCCCCCCTCGGGCATGGATATTTGTGCCGTCCTTAGTTGTAAGTAGTTGATAAGTAGTTTGTAAGTTTAGGGACTGATGACCCCGTAGTTAAGTCCCATAGACTCTACAAACATTTGAACATTTTTAGAAGTATGTAATCACATGAAGACTACTTCGCCGGCCGCGTGGCCGCGGGGACTGAGGCGCTCCAGTCACGGTCTGCACGGCCACTACGGTCGTGGACTCGAATCCCCCCTCGGGCATGGATATTTGTGCCATCCTAGTTCGTAAGTACTTCATAAGTAGTTTGTAAGTTTAGGGACTGATGACCCCGTAGTTAAGTCCCATAAGCTTTACAAACATTTGAACATTTTTAAATATATATCACCATTAAAATGGGACACATCATACACTTTTATACAACGCTTCTTCTTCATAGTTTTTAGGTTTGTCTTTTAAAAAGGTTTTGGTTGATAGTTTACAATAATTGATACACTTATAAACATCCTTATACAAAGAGTCACACAAATTTCATTTTTCTTGCATTGGAGTTTGCAAAATTTGAGACTATCTCCTTTAAATCAATTGTGTATGCTGTTTCTCGTTCAATTAACGAAGTTTCCAAGCCCACAAGTCGTTCTTGTGTCATAGTGGATCGCAGATATGCGTTTATAAATTTTAAATGTTTGTAAATCTATCGGACCAAACTGCGTGTTCATCAGTCCGTAGCTTACAAACTACTTAAACCTAAGTAAACTAACCTAAGGACAAACACACACACCCATGCCCCAGGGAGGACTCGAACCTCCACGGCGAGCAACCGCGCGCTCCGCAGCGAGACACTTTAGACCGCTTGGCTACTCCATCGCGACCTTACAAGTTTTAATTTCTACAAGCTACGCTCACCACTGGCTATAGACACAGGAAGAGTAAGTAACACTCCCGTGCAGAAACTAAATTACGTACAATGTCTATAAGTCCATAGTTACCAGTAGGTCACTCACGGAAGAGGAGAGAAAATTCTGTGCCTAAAGAGCGAGCGGTTCTCGTGTAGGAAGGGAGGGAGGGAGAAGGGTTTCCCTCCTTGAAAAAAAAAAAAAAAAAAATGGCCACAAGAATAGTGTATGAGACTGAAACTCGCACTGTTGCAAGTGCCCGCTGGCAAGGTGCGCTTAAATGACTGCGGTGGGGACAGCTAACATCTCACACGTTACTAAAACTAAAGTGAAATGCTTCGTCCCTTTTCGTTCCTGTAGTCTGTGGAAGTATAGGTTCGACAACAACGAAGCTACATAGTTGGGAAAGCAGTCTCCTGCTTCACTCATCAATGAGAGAGGTACAATCTCTTTGTACATCACAAAACCATACTTTCACCTAAGAATAATTACTTATAGCGTCTTTATGAACAAATAGAACAGGATCTTTCTTACCAAGATACTGATAACTTGATGGCAACAGTTATATAGAGGAGTGCTTAAGTAAAACATTATTTATTGTATTTTCCCCTTTGTTTATGTACAAACGTAAGACACGCCCTGTGTTATTTGGCGCCCTAAACTTTCTACTCTTTTTGACCAGTGATGATGTGTGTGGACTTATAGCGCCCTGCGGCGAGGCATTTGGCGCCCGTTGTATGCTAAGACTACGCGGGGCCATGAGAGCGCCCCAGCTGACATGATGGGTGGCACGCCTGCTGTGATCACGGGATGATTGATTGCAAACTGCTACTCTTACTAGCAAAAATCTGAAGAGTCAAAGAGAATACATGTAACAGTGACTTGCGTCTTGTCCCTTGCCTGTTGCTCTGTGTATGTGTAGTAACCGGGAATTCATGGCTCCTGGAACCATAGCGCAACGGCAAAGGAAACCACTCCGCGAGCGGACGAGGGTTCCACGTGCACGAGAAATTTGCCGCCTCCAAAAGTCGAGCGCCCTAGGCAATTACCTAGTTTACCTGTATGGACGGGCCGGCCTTGGTTACACTTGTCTCAATCCCTCAAATGCTCGTACACATTATAATGTAAGTGCCGCGAGAGGGAGAGACACCATACTACCAGCTTAAGTCTGTCATGGAATTGATGTTTATTATTAACTGTCTGTTCCAAAGAAACAAACGTTGGCGGTGGTTCGCAGCAGTGGTAAATCACAAATCTCAAATCGCCATCTTCTGTTTCTTTGGAACAGACAGTTAATAATAAACATCAATTCCGTGACAGGCTTATTGCGGTTGTATGGTCTCTCTCTCTCTCTCGCGGGACTTAAACTATAAGGTATACGAGCATTTGAGGGATTGAGACGACTATAACACACGAAAGATTGGGTGTGGCCTGGGAGCGTGCATGGGTGGCAGACTGTTTAAGCAACGCCACCTGGATACAAGGCCTGTGCACTACCTGCCAAGAGTAGTCATAACACAAGCAAACTATTTGTCTTACGTAGCGCTGTGCTGCGTTTGAGAATACGTACGCGTTGCACACTGTGTTGCAGAATGTTTTTCGTGTTATCTATGTGATTCTCCGTGCTGAGGTTTGATGGTAGGAGACAAAATGCCTAATATGAATCGTCCGATTCCAATATCGGGAAGAAATCTTACCAATAGTTCATAAATATCTTCTACCAAAACAAATTTGTCCGTGAATCACATAAATAACATTACGGACATTCTGATGCATAGTGTGAAACGTCTATGTATTCCCAAACTCAGCACAATGCTACATAAGACAAATAGTTTGCTTGACTACTCTTGGCAGGCAGCGCACAGGTCTTGTATCTAGGTGGCGTTGGTTTAAGGCGATTGCTCGCGAAAAGCGGGAGGCCCGTGTTCGAGTCCCGGTCCAGCACATATTTTCATGTGTTGCAAATCGATTGTCCACCTTTAGAAGTGCAGCAGATGTCGCACAATTTCGCGATTTGCGATGAATATATGTAAATATTTACCACTGCTGCGGACCACCGCCAACGTCTGTTTCTTTGGAACGGACAGCTAGTAATCATATAAATACGCTAACGCGAACATTGTGGTACAGATTACTAATTTATTCGTACAAGAAGGCCAATGAAAGTTACATAATTCGAAAGATTGTTTGTCGTAGATTTCACGAATATAAATATTATGTGTGCATTTAGCCATTAAAAGCGGTAAAAGGAAGTAGAAATTTTCCTATCTACAGCTTGGATCAAGTTCTACATTCTAGAACAATCAGCTCACTGATTGGCTATTAGCCTCGACCAAAGACGCTGTAATGCAGCGCATCTGCAGTATTAAAATAAGTGAATATCGAAACATGGAGTGCTCCCAACTCACTTTCTTGTGCCGTTAAAATGCTTGATTTTCGCAGTGATTAAGAGTGGTTAAAGGAAATGGATGTTTTCATATGAATGCCGATATAAAGGATGATGAGCCGTTTCTCGGGTGGAACTACGAAGTCAAGAATGCCGATGTAAATGATGATGCACCGGGAGAGGCATGTAGGCACGGGTGGAACTACGAAGTCGACATGTTGTCAGCTCTGGAATTCTGAATATCGCAGTATCGAAATAACATTGTTTCTTGGCGTTTTATAAATATACGAACACCGAAATTGTAGTTACATTTCAAATATTAGGCTAATGAAAGTTATATAATTCGAAAATGGTATGAGAAGTATATACTTCCGTTTTTATTTGTTGTTATTGTGTCAGGCATTTTCTTAACACGTAAAATATACCGTTTCATACCTTCCAGTGCCGGTTAAATATTACCAAATATCCCTGCGGCCTCCTAAGATAATGTTGGCAACGGATGCTGAATAGTGAGAATCCTGTAAGGCTTTATTTTAGCCAATCGCTTGACAACGCTGATGTTTTCTCATGGAATCTTTGCTTTACGAGGGCAATTACTTTTACTGAGCGGAAGAGGGTACATACAAGAACCTGTCAATCATAAAGCAGGAACAGCATTATTTGTTTACTTCATGGTCTGTAGGATACACTAATCGATTCATTCAATATGTTTCGAACAAATGGGCAAAGATTTTCTATATATCAAGTGTTGATGTTGCGAACATAATCACGCGAAGCCGCCGACATGATACCTAAAATTTTAACCCCAGTGACCATTGTAAACACAATTGGTAGATTTTCGACCCCAGCCAATACTAGTAAAAATAAATTTGCCACGAAACGCCTTAATGAGCCACGTTGAAGCGACACAATGTTACTCACTGCCGTGGTGTGAACGCAAGCCAGTACGCAGGAGCAACTGTGCTGAACTGCTGCACTTGTTAAGTGCATCTGAACCTGCGAAAATCCGGCTAGCCAGCCAAAATTCCAGGTCTCAGTGCAAGTGTTATAACCCGCATTGCAGCGCTGTCAAACGGTTTCCCCGGCTGCCTGTCGAGCGGGTGGCGTGGATTTTAACAAGTCTCCGGGACGCCTTGTGACGACACATTTTTTTTAATGCCCCAATAGCTTTTGCCCACTCGACTAGTGAACACGTCCGACCAAGGACGTAGCCAAAGGGGAGGGGGGGTCCGGACTCCCTCTATCACCTGTTGTTGTTATGTTGTTATGGTTTTCAGTCTGGAGACTGGATTGATGCAGCTCTTCACCCTACTCTATCCTGAGCAAGCCTTTCCATCTCCACATAAGAACGGCAACCTACATCTGTCTGAATCTGCTTACTGTATCCATCTCTTGGTCTTCCTCTGCGGTTTTCACCCCACACACTTCCCTCCAACGCTAAATTTACGATTCCTCTATGTCTAAAAATGTGTCCTACCAAGCGATCCCGTCCTTTAGTCAGGGTATGCCAAAAATTCCATTACTCACCAATTCTGTTCAGTACCTCTTCATTAGTTATGCGATCTACCCACCTAATTTTCAGCATTCTTCTGTAGCACCACATTTCAAAAGCCTCTATTCTCTTCCTGTCCGAACTGCTTATCGTCCATGTTTCACTCCCGTAAAGGCAACACTCCACACAAATGCCTTCAGAAAAGACTTCCTTACACTTGAATTAATATTCGATGTTAGCAAATTTCTCTTTTTCGAAAATGCTTTTCTTCCCATTGCCATTCTGCATTTTATATCCTCTGTACTGCGACCATCGCATGTTATTTTACTACCCAAGAAACAAAACTCATCTACCACCTTCATTGTTTCGTTACCTAATCTAATTCCTTCAGCATCGCCTGATTTTCTAAGACCGCATTCCATTATTTTTGTTTTGCTCATGTTAATGTTCATTTTATACACTCTCTTCAATACAGTGTCCACTCCATTCAACTGCTCTTCCAGGTTCTTTGCTATCTCTGACAGAATTACAATGTCATCAGCAAAACGCAATGTTTTTATTTCTTCCCCCTGAACTTTAATCCCAATTCCAAACTTTTCCTTGTTTTCCTTCACCTCCTGCTCGATGTACAAATTGAATGACATCGTAGAAAGGCTACAAACCTGTCTTACTCCCTTCCCAACTGATGCTTCCCTTTCATGCCCTTCGAGTCCAATAACCGCGGTCTGGCCCCTGTAAAAGTTGTAAACAACTCTCCTTTCCCTGTATTTTACCTCTGCTGACTTCAGAATTTGAAAAAGTGTATTCCAGTCAACATTATCAAACGCTTTCTCCAAATCTACAAAAGCTAAAAATGTTGGTTTGCTTTTCCTTAATCCATCTTCTAAGATAATCCGTAAAGTGAGTATTGCCTCCCGGGTTCCTACGTTCCTCCTGATCCAAACTGATCTTCCCCGAGGTCAGCTTCTACCAGCTTTTCCATTCTCCTGTAGGTAATTCGTGATAAAATTTTGCAACCATGACTTATCAAACTGATGGTTCTGTAATTTCCACACCTGTCTGCGCCTGATTTCTTTGGAATGGGGATTATTACATTTTTCTTAAAGTCTGAGGGTATTTCGCCTGTCTCAGACATCCTACACACCAGTTCAAATAGTTTTGTCATGGCTGGCTCTCCCAGAGACTTTAGTAGCTCTGAGGGTATGTCATCTACTCCTGGAGCCTTGTTCCGACCTAGGTCTTTCAGGGTTCTGTCAAATTCATCTCTCAGTATAGTATCTCCTATTTCATCTTGATCTTTCTCTTCCCATCCTACAACATCGTCCCTAAGTTCATTTCCTTTGCGGAGCTGCTCTATGTACTCTTTCCATCTTTCAGGTTTCCCTTCTTTGCTGAGAACTGGTTTCCCATCTGAGTTCTTGATGATTGTAGATTTGCTTTTCTTGTCCCCAAATGTTAATTTTATTTTCCTATAGGCGGTATCTACTTTTCCCCTTCTTATACATTCTTCTACGGATTTGCATTAGCTTCTAGCCACTCCTGCTTAGCCATTTTGCACTTCCTGTTCTCGTGCTTACTCCATTTTGCCTGTTTCATTTACTGCATTTTTATATTTTCTCCTTTCATCAATTAAATTTAATATTTGTTGTGATATCCAAGGATTTTTTGTAGGTCTTGCCTTTCTACCTATTTTGTCCTCTGCTGCCTTCACTATTTCATCTCTCAATGCTACCCATTCCTCTTCTACTGTTTTATTTCCCCCTGTTTCTGTCAATTGTTGCCCAAATCTCCCTCTGAAATTCTCCAGAACTTCACGTTCCTTCAATTTATCTAGGTCCCGACTCCTTATTTTCCTACCTTTCTGCAGTTTTTTCAGTTTTAGCCTACAGTTATGGTCAGAGTCTATATCTGCCCCTGGGTATGTCTTACAGTTTATAACTTGGTTCCGGAATTTACGTTTTACCATTATAAAATCTATCTGATACCTTCCGGTGTCTCCTGGTCTCTTCCACGTATACAACCTTCTTTTGTGATTCTTAAACCACGTGTTTGTTACGATTAAATCATGTTCCGTGCAAAATTCTACCAGGCGACTTCCTCTTTCATTTCTTCTGCCCAGTCCATATTCACCTACTATTTTTCCTTCTCTTCCTTTTCCTACTACCGAATTCCAGTCTCCCGTCACAATTAAGTTTTCCTCTCCCTTAACTGTCTGAATAATTTCCTTTAGCTCCTCATATATTTCTTCGATCTCCTCATTATCGGCAGAGCTAGTTGGCTTCGTATCTATCTTGACAATGATAATACGATCACTGTGCTGCTCATAGTAGTTTACCCGCATTCCTATTTTCTTATTCATTATCAGTCCTACTTCTGTGATACCCCCAACTGATTTTGTATTTATAATCCTGTACTCACCTGACCAGAAATCCTGTTCATCCTGACACCGAACTTCACTAATCCCCACTATATCTAACTTCAACCTATCCATTTCCCTTTTTAAATTTTCTAATTTTCCTACCCGATGAAGGGATCTCACATTCCACGCTCCGATCCGTAGAATGCCAGTATTGTCTTTCCTGATGACAACATCCTCCTGAGTAGTCCCCGCCCGGAGATCCGAATGGGGCACTATTTTACCTCCGGAATATTTTACCCGAGAGGATGCCATCAGATTTCCATACAGTAGAGCTGCATGTCCTCGGGAAAAGTAACGGATGTAGTTTCCTCTTGCTTTCAGCCGTTCGCAGTAACTGTTTGGCAAAGCCACATTAGCTGATGTTACAAGGCCAGCTCAGTCAATCATCCAGACTGTTGCCCCTGTAACTACTGAAAAGGCTGCTGCCCCTCTTCAGGAACTACACGTTTGTCTGGCCTCTGAACAGATACCCCTCCGCTGTGGTTGCATACGTACGGCTATCTGCATCGTTGAGGCACGCAAGCCACCCCATCTCGGCAATGTCTGGGTTCATGGTTCATCACCTAAATGATAAAATAGTACTCAAACTTATGCTAAGGACAACACACACATGCGTGCTCGATGGTGGAATGGAACCTCTAAAGGGACTAAATGAAGTAAGACACGACCTAGCTACCGTGTAGTGAAACTGATTGATGTTATCAATCATACGCCGAAAATGGGATACGCACTATCGACAGTCAACAAAGCCATCTATAGATTTTATTTACCGATACATCGATAACAGCATCGGCTATTGCCCAGTCCTCCTTTAGCCGTTGTTGATTTTTGGCCTTGCTCCATTACTGCTAAGTTAAGCACTACAGTGGAATCCTGCCACTGCCGTTTGATTTTTTTGTGTGGTTAAGATAAGTTTCCAATTATGAATAAGTTCATAACAAGAAAAAAAGAGAAAAACTGACTTTCATTTGTCCACTAGCGTTATGGTAAGTTAAAATACGTGCTACTATAATAGCTTATTTATCTAAGTACGTGTAATACTTTTTAAAGTTAGGTTTCAGC
>CM048749.1:195204327-195213618 GCA_026315105.1 Locusta migratoria
ATAAATAAGGCTCTCGTGTAAAAAGTCGGATTCTGTTGCTAAACTCAACAAAAACACTTCATCGCCGCAACTGCCCAACATCTTAAAGTGCAGCGTTCTTCGGACGTGCTGTACCTGTATCTCCTAACAAGGACACCACATGGGTATCGGATTTTACAGTTTCTTTATGTTTATGGTACGTCTGGTTCAGAACGTAAATAACAATCATCCAAAGCCATCCGACGCAACTCACAAAAATTCTCGACATAATCGACTTTGAAGTTTTGTAAGTACCCGCAACTACCAATACTCAAAACATTTTCCCCATCGGTTGGTGTATTCACAACCATAGAGTTGGTGCTTATAATACCGCTGTGCCAAATTCCACGTGTTGTGTCAGTTTATGTTTATGCGTATGTAGAAGACCTGAACACCTTGTCATCACCTAAAACGATGGTTGAGTAGGTTAGCTACTTGGAAAGCCGTCAGTAACTATGGAGATGACTTTTTCAAAACAGCGTCGCAACTGTTCACAAACTGAACAACACAATACCGTCGTCAACTAATAGTGAAGCCAATACTGTAAAAAAAGTGTACCTTTTGACAGAAACCGTCTTGATTAACAACCTTTTATAAAATATAGAAAATCACGAATATCAAAAACACGTGCATTTTTCGTAAAAATTACCAATAGATATAAAAATTGTGCAAGTATTCAACACAACGAAAAGAAATGAAAAACCTGTCACGGCAGGATTCGAACCACGCAACCACGCAACCACGCAATCACCAGGAACTGATTTAATTATTGGTACTTGCGTGTACTTGCAAAATTTCTAAGTCGATTTTCTCAAGAATTTTTAAGAGTTGCGTCGAATGGCTATGGCTGATTGTTATTTGAGTTCTGAACGTGACGTACTATAAGTATCAAAAAAATCTAAACTCCGATACCCATGTGGTCTCCTTGAAGTATGAATCATTGGTATCGTTCTGGCGCGTTCACGCCTGCGCAGATCCCTCTTAGACCGATTTAAATAAGACGCTTCCATTGCGACCCAGTAGTGTATTAGCTCACCTGAAGATATCGGGCACTTGGGCCGATGAAATATCATGTGAGTTTAGTAACGTAATCCGAGAGCCTAATTTACAAAGACAACATACTCCGTCCGACAGACCTCAAATCAAATGTTTGTATAGCTTATGAGACTTATCTACGGGGTCATCAGTCCCTAAACTTACAAACTACTTATGAACTAGCTAACACTAAGGACGGCACAAATATCCATGTCCGAGGGGGATTAGAACCCCCGACCGTAGTGGCCGTGCAGACCGTGACTGGAGCGCCTCAGTCCCCTCGGCCACCGCGGCCGGCACAGACCTCGAAAGGCCCACTGGTTACTGACCGGCCGTCATGTCATCCTCTGCCCGAAGGCGTCAACGTATGCGTTTTGAAGGGGGCCGTGGTCAGCACCCTGCACTCTCGACCGTTGTGTCAGTTTTCGTGACCGGAGCCACTACTTCTACATCTACATCGCAATCCACCGTAAGGTGCGTGGCGGAGGGAACACTGTACCACTACTAGGCATTTCCTTTCCTATTCCACTTCCAAATAGAACGAGGAAAAAAGAATGCCTATATACCTCCGTACGAGCCCTAGTTTCTCTATCTTGTCTTTGTCATCACTACGCAGAATGTAAGTAGGCGGCAGCAAGATCATATTACACAGCTTCAAATTCCGGCCCTCTAAATTTCCTCAACAGAAATTCACGAAAAGAACGTCATCTTTCTTCCAACGATCCCCAATTGAGTTGCCGGAGCATTCCCGTGACACTCGCGCATTGGTCGAACCTATCGGTAACGTATCTAGCTGCTCGTCTCTGAACTGCTTCTATATCTTTCTTTAAACTGATCTGCTGCGGGTCCCAAACACTTGAGCAATACTCAAGACGTGACTGTACAAGCGTTTTATATGCGGTCTCCTTTACATATGAAGTACATCTTCCCAAAATTTTCCCAATAAACCGAAGTCAGCTGTCCGCCTTACTCACAACTGTCCTTACATGTTCGTTCCATTTCACATCGCTCTGCAATGTTACGCCTACTATTTGAACGACGCGACAGCATCAGGAAGCTCACTACTAATGCTGTATTCGAACATTATGGGATTGTTTTTCCTACTCATGCGCATCACCTTCCATTTTGCTACGTTGAGAGCTAGCTGCCATTCTTCGCACAACTAGAAACTTTGTCTAAGTCATCATGTATGCTATTACAGTCAGTTAAAGACGACACCCTCCAATACACCACAGCATCATCAGCAAAGAGCCGCAAATTACAACTTACTCTGTCCATCATATAATAGCGGTCTTATCACACTCCCCTGGGGCACGCCTGACGATACACTCGTCTCTGATGAACACTCGTCTCTGATGAACACTCGCCGTCGAGAACAACGTACTGCGTTCTTTAAGTAATAGCCTTACATCATGACGCGGTACCATACCCAGAAAACTTTTATGTCATCGTACTGAGTTCTGTTACTTAGGAAGTGTTCCAGCCAGTCACAAATCTGTGAACCTATTCCATAAGCTCGTATCTTCGTTAGCAGTCTGCAGTGAGGCACCGTGTCGAACGCCTTTTTGAAGTCGAGGAAAACACAATCCGCCTGTTGCTCCTCAGTTGGCCTCACAAGGGCTAAGTGCACCCCTCTTGCTAACAGCAATCGGTATCAAAGTGCTAGCTAAGCCCGACAGTGCTTAACTTCGAGGATCTAACGGGAACGGTGTACCCACTGCGGCACGGCCGTTGGCACAAAGAGAACTTAGTTACATGAAAACTTTAATTCCAGAAGTACAGCAATGCGGCAGTTGTACAGTCGTGGGATAAACTTTTGGTTTTCCTGTGTGGTAGAAGCCAATCGGCTGTGAAAGGAAACATCGTGTGACAGTCGTCTTTATCTCTTCGTCGTTGTCAAAACACTGAGGCGTGCCATTCAGAACAAGAGGAGGGGAACGCTCACGGAAGGCTTTGTGTTGCTCCACGACACTGCTCGTACCCATACGGCTAGGAGCACACTAACTGTTTTGCACAGTTTGGACTGGGAGCGGTTTGATAATCCAGTACCCACTTCTAATCTTTCTCATAGTGACTTCCATCTTTTCTTGCACCTCAAGAAATTCCTGTCCTTCGTACAATGTTTTGCCATCGACGAAGAGTTGAAGACGTCTGTTACACGCTGCTTCTATTCAAAGGCGGCAGACAAACACTGAGAGGGTACTTTTCTTCTGGCGTGTGTCTTGTGTAGGTAGGTAATAAAAAAAAATGTATTCGCAATCGGAGAAGAAAGTTGATGAAATTAATTTCGAGGGACTGATAACCTTGCAGTTTAGTTCCCTCAAAACACCCAAAACAACAACAGAAATTTCGAAAATAGGTCTCGCCTTTATTTTAATGAATTCTACCCCAAATCGTGCATCATTTCCGTGGCCCTCTCTCCCCTGTATCGAACTAACTGCCCTTCTGTCCTACTTGGTGTGGGTTCAATAATGCGTAGCAGTATTTCCAAATGGGACAGACAAGTGTAATGTGCCGCGGCGGAGCGGCCGAGCGCATTGAGGAGCTATGCTCTGATGCGCGAGGCCGTTACCTGTCGGGGGTTCGAATCTCCCGTCGGGAAAGGATGTGTGTGCTGCCTTTAGTATAAGTTAGTTCATAAGTAGTTTGTAAGTTTAGGGACTGATGAGCCCGCAGTTAATCCCATAAGCTTTACAAACATTTGAAGAGTAATATGGTATTATTATACCAATAAAACGTAGCCTTTCCTTCTCTATTTCTCATTCCACATTTTCCTTCTGCTTTCCTGTCACAGTGCGAGGCACCTCACTTGTTTCGGTACCTTCACGCTTATAATTAAAACACAATTAATGCACCCAACATGCGATGTCAATTAAAAATGAGTGATTCAGTGCATGTGAAATGTTCTGACTGCACGGTGAACGGAAGCTCGTCTGGAGAGGCGAGCCTTTGGAACAAACAAGACTCACAACCAAACCTCATTAAGCCTCCCAGTTACAAACCCTTTTAAGCTGCTACTATGTCCATTCATTAATCGTTTTTACTGCCACTGTCTCTCTCCCACCATTTCTGTGTAATCTCTGTTTGTCTCCCACTAGCAGTGTCCTCTCAGGAAGGTGGAGTGACAACTGAAACAATTGGTTCCGTACTTATCTGTCAAGGTCTTAAGAGAGTAATATATTCCATCAGCCGCGGTGCAGTACCCGAGCGGTCTAAGGCGCCTCGATACGGAGCGTGCGGTTGCTCGCCGTCGGAGGTTCGATTCCTCACTGGGGCAAGGGTGTGTGTGTCTTTAGGTTAGTTAACCTTAGTTTAAGTAGTTTGTGAGCTACGGACTGATGAACACGCAGTTTGATCCGATAGATTTGCAAATATCTGAAAATTCCATTTCCTGTGCTTTTACAGAAGCATTTTCGGCTGGGTCCTTTCTTTTACTTGCTGTAATAGGCTTGCCTGCCTACCTTAGACCCATAAATTCCACCGTTTCAGGACATTGAAATATTTTCAGTGGTAAAGTTGAAAATTTGTGCTGGACTGGGATTCGAACCCGGATTTCCCGCTTCGGGCCATGGATCGCCTTAACCAATTACGCTATCAAGGAATGCTTCGCTTCCAACTCAAATAGCACACTAAGATGGTAGTGCCCCCTGCCTATTTGTTTTGTTTTCAGCCTATACTGGATTCCCGCAAGGTATCGAGCGTATTAATACGTCCGCACTGAAATTGTCAGTTGTCTGTTAGCGGCAGATTTACAATTATTGACATACCATATCAAATTTTGTTTATTTGCCCTATCAGGCACTTGACTATCTCTGTGCTGTACAACTATGCTCGATCCCTTGCGGAAATCGAATATAGGCTGCAAGCAAGAGGAACCAATAGGCAGGGGGTACTACCATCGTAGTGTGCTATAAGTTAGGACTTTGGTTGGATGGGAAGCGTGCCTGGATATCTTAAGTGGTTAAGGAGACCCCTGGCCCGAAGTACGAAATCCAGGTTCGAATCGCAGTCTAGCACAAATTTTCAACTTTGCCACTGAATATATTTCAATGCCCTGGAACGGTCGAAATTTTAAATATTTCGTATGGTATAAAATTACGGCCATTATTGTCAAATTATCGCGTCTGTTCTTTCGGACATGTCCGAAAAGAACACACCATATCAATAATTACTAATTCTATAGATCTGTATGGATTTGACTCTTTAGTCTTAACGCTTTGACGCATTTCTACACAGGGTATGACGAATAATAAAAATAGTCATTTATTGAAAGTTCATCTTAGACTTTTCGGTGTCGAAAATAAAATGATTTCACATAATAGTTTTTCTAATGGCCGGCAAGTGCGTTTGGACAAAAGCAAGCAAACTGCTCTTGCTCGCTCGCAAGTTATGTGACCAATATGTCGAGAACGCAATGAAATGCTCTCTACTTTAAATAAAATCTCGATATCTCCACTAAATTCCACACACTGCTGTGTATGAGCTAATAACAACCATATATAAAGTCTGCGCAAACTATTAAAATTAAGAATTTTTGCGTCTGTTCATTCGGACACGTTCGAAAGAACAGACGCCACAATTCTTAAAATTGTGGTCCTCCTAGTCACTGTTTGGTGCTTATCGCAGGGCGGATGCACACGAGGTCCGGTCTCCTAACGGGAACACGGGGCAAACTAAGAGCCACGAAGGTCGAAGCAGGAGGACATATAGAAGTTTGATTCTGCCCGTTCCGTGCTTAGGTAGTGTTTGCAGGTGTGTTCAGCCTATGTGACTGGGATAGACGCGTAGAGTCTTATCGCAACTGCCTAGGAGGCAGGAGGTCCTAGTCCTGACACAGTCTCGACTGCTAGTAGTCGAGACTGAAAAACCCCATTTAAAATGTTGCAATAGTCTACTTCACACAAATTGACGCTGTGCACTAACTAACGATTAATGAAAATACATTAAACCCTGCATAGACCGTAAATCTGACACTGGTATGCGTGGAAAAATCGATATTTTTGCCGAGTACGTTTATTAAAAACAAATGGAAAATTTTATGGCGGCTGGAAAATTTTTGAAATGTTAAAATGTTTGTAAAGCTTATGGGACGTAACTGCGGTGTTATCAGTCCCTAAACTTACAAACTACTTATACACTAATTTATAGTAAAGACAACACAAACATCCATGCCCAAGGGAGGATTAGAACCCTCGACCGGGAACTACCTCGCGCGTCGGAACATAGCGTCTAAAAATGTTCAAATGTTTGTAAAGTCTATGGGACTCAACTGCGGGGCTATCAGTCCCTAAACTTACAAACTACTTATGAACTACCTAAGACTAAGGACGGCACAAATATCCATGCCAGAGGGGGGATTCGAACCCCCGACCGTAGTGGCAGTGCAGACCGTGACTGGAGCGCCTCAGTGTCCTCGGCCACCGCGGCCAGCATAGCGTCTCAATGCGCTCGGCCACTCTGCTGCGGTGGACGTATCTTGAAACAGCGTAAGGTGAATAAGTGTTTCTACATACAATATCGGGCGACCAAGCGTTTCTCGGGAAATTTTTTCTGTTACATAGTGGTACGTAGTACTACTCACCGCTTTTGTGAGGCTAACATAACTTCTGTGATCATGAAACGTGAAATTAATTTTTTTACATTTATATATATATATATAATTTTGGAAAATTGCGTTTTATGGAAAATACAAGTATGCAGGTGAGCTTCAAAAGAAAAAGTCAGTGTAAATACAAAATTACATAGAAAACGTTAGACCGGTTTCCGAGACAAGAATTACTCGTTTAAAGATGTAAGATACGATAACCAAAATGTAGTACCCAGTGGCGCCGATGCTACTCACTGCTAACATATCTTCTATGATCAGAAAACACGACATTATTCTTTTACACACACACAACTATATATAATATTGGAAAATCGCGTTTTTATGAAAAATACATGTAGATAAACTGGAATAGAAAAAAAACCAGCCCGGCGGGGGTTCAAATCCCCTCTCGGGCATGGTTATTTGTGCCGTATTTAGTATAAGCTAGTTCATAAGTAGTTTGTAATTTTAGGGAGTGATGAACACGTAATTAAGTCCCATAAGCTATCCAAACAAACAAAAATAAAACCAGTGTAAATATAAAATTTCATCGAAATCCTTAGAGGCGTTTCTGAGATAGCTAATATATATAAGCTCGTTTAAAGATATAAATTGTTTGCAGAATGTATCATTATATAAATGTTCGATTACTGATGGAAATTCTGAAATTCTCGACTGAAATGCTGAAATATCCTTGGAAAAAAAAAATAATTGGCCTGGGGTGCAGTACATATCTTAGTTCTGTACGAGAGGAAAAATTTCCGAAAGCTTGTTAGGCCTTATATTTTTCGTTTCTATTTTCTTGTTTTTGTGTGACTGTCGGCGGTACAGAACGAAGGTAAGTACTGGCCAGCCAATCTCCTTTAGAGAGTCATCGATTATATAAGTACGCGAACACGAAAACTGAATAATAAATGCAGGCCAATGAAAAATATAAGATTTGGAGGGCCTTTGCAATAGATGTACAGAAAACACTTAACTACCCTGGTCATCAGTCTCCTGGCTTGCAAACTACTTAAACTAAGTGATTCTTGAATTTTTTCCGGCGGACATAATATTCCATCATCTTTCGGGAGTGCACCCGGGACAACGACAATTCTTCGTCCGATATTTCGGCTGCAAACCTTACAGCCATCTTCAAGGCGAGTCCCAGACTGAGTTCTCAGCCTCTGTGCGTGCCTATTTATACGGTAAATCACGTGATCCAAGCTACTGAGGATTAGACTGCGCATGCTCGAAGATATCACATTCGTAACTGCTGCGCTAGTCATAGATAAATATATACTTCAAAGATAATCTGTGAGCAGTGAGTGCAAACATAAAAAGAGCTGTTAAGTATCCACAGTGATTACAAATGAATAATTAATCATTAAAAGTCGTAACATCAATCGGAATAGAAGACGCAGACATTCTTTCAGAACGAAGGCGTGATATAAGTGGCTTCCATGCAATGTCAAGATGAAATCCGTCGTCACGATTTAGCAGGTGGTCCGCCAGTTGTATATGTACAGCTTCCTTTACAAAAGAGTCCCAGAAAGTGGAAGCTGTGGTTAAAATCTTTACTCCTTTGTAATTCATGGAATGGCCAGTAGAAATACAATGTTCGGCTACTGCAGACTTGTTGGACTGAAGAAGGCGTGTCTACCGTTGGTGCTCAACGCATCGTTCCTCCACAGTGCGCGTGGTTTGACCTATATAACGTTTTCCACACTCACAAGGGATTTCATAAACTCCCGCTTTTCGCAATAACAAATCATCTTTGACAGATCCCAGAAGAGCTGATGTCTTAGGTGGTGGGCGAAAGATCACATCCACTTTATGTTTCTTCATGATTCTGGCTATTTTTGACGACACATTACCCACGTATGGGAGAAAGGCTGTAGATTTCACATCCCGTTCCTCTTCATCTTTCTCCTGTGATTTATCTGGTGTTTTTATTTGTAAGGCTTTTTTAATCTGATGTTGCGAATAGCCATTTTTCTTGAAAACCGCCTCCACGTGCAGGAGTTCATCTTGTAGGCCGTCAGCATCAGACACTACCTGAGCCCTGTGAACTAAGGTTTTCAGTACACTCATAGTTTGCGAAGGATGGTGGCAGCTGGTCACCTGCAAATAAAGATCTGTATGGGTGGGCTTGCGATATACGCAATGACCTAGGAATCCATCCTCTTTGCGTCGAACCAGAACATCCAGGAACGATAAACAGCCATTCTTCTCCCGCTCCATAGTGAACTTGATGTTTTCATGAATGGAGTTAAGATGGTCTAAAAATTCTGTCAGTTTATCCTCTCCGTGGTGCCACACATGAATGTGTCGTCCACATATCTCCAAAAGACCGTCGGTCTTAATGTTGCTGAATTGAGGTCTATTTCTTCAAAATCCTCCATAAACAAATTAGCCACTACGGGAGAAAGAGGACACCCCATAGCGACACCGTCAATCTGTTCAAAAGTATTGTTCATGAAATAAAAAGTAAGTGGAGTTTAGTGCATGCTTAAATAAAGCTGTTATATCATCGTCAAACATGTTGCTAAGGAGAGACAAAGAGTCAGCCAAGGGTACTTTGGTGAACAACGAGACAACCTCAAAACTAACTAATAAATCAGTGCTGTTGAGTTTCAGGTTTTTTAACCTAATGATGAAATCCGACG